>VDFB02186926.1:0-23509 GCA_007258455.2 Sequoia sempervirens | reverse complement strand
CAATTTGATCTCCTGAATTTCAGTTTCCATTGCCTTTTCGTTTGAGGTAGTTGTCAAATCTCCCAATCTACAATGGATTATGAGATGAGATACTTACTCCAGCTTTATGTTGTACAGCTTGTCGTGCATGTACTGTCATCAACTGCCTTGCAAGCTCCATTAAAATAATTTTATCTGTTGGATATCTTGGAAGCATGTATGGCTGATCTTCAAAACAGCCAACTCTCATGTAGGTAAAATTAGGAAACTGAAGGAAGAGACAACCATATTCATTGACCTTCTTCCAAGCAGCGTCAGATGCTCTGTTGTTTTGCAAGGTTTTGTCAAATAGACACATGAAATGACCAAAGAATGCATCTTGGACTCTTCTATAATGAATTCTGCTTGGTCTCAAAGGCAGCTGATCATAATACTCCCAAACTGGAACTAGTGATCTATCTCCTTTGGTAGAAAGGCCTGGAAATTGTCTCAATGAAGCTGCTATGTAGACCAAATAGGAGTTCATGTAGAATGTGAGCATAGTGGGAACTTGTGCAAGCTGCTCACATAAACTATCGCTGATTATCTCACCCCAAAAGATTGGGTGTTGCGCCTTCCTTATCACCACTATGAACTTGTACATCCACTTCTCAAAAACATTAGAAAATTTCAATCCCATTATCCTGCTCAAGAGTGTGATTATATCATTGATCTCTTCTTTGAATTCAGATCGGTATAGCTTAGGCCACCAAGACACACAAGTTCGACGCTTCAGAAGCCATTTAGTATTGATATGTTGTATACAATCTGCTTTCTTTTGTTCATAGTGATCAAGAGCACTCTTTATTGAGATGTCTGAATATATTGGAACATTTGGAACTCTAAAAATTATATTAATGGTTTATGGATCAAGCCTAATGACCACATTACCATCATCATCTCTGATAGTTCTGGATTCTCTATCAAAGCGAGCTGCACATGCAAGGACAAACTCCGGTTCTAGGGAAGCAACAGGAAAAGAGGAAACCAAATGGATGTGACTTCTCAGCAACAACTGCATATCATGAGAAGTTGATTTCACAGTTCTCTTAAGAAACTCAGACATATTAACATGTCCGATCTCCGTGTCTCTGATTTCTTCGATGTTTGAGACCACATGAGAAGGAGGAATCTCATTCTGATACTTGTCATACTTGTACTTCATCATTTTGTTTGGTGGAGAAGCTGGTTCCTCCGTCATTGAACAAGAACCTGCAAGGCTGCGATGAAAATTCCATAAAGTTAAGACATCATCAACATTAACAGGTGTAGACATGGCGAAGACTCTAACTCAAAATGGTGTTTTTGCTGTATGAGCATTATAACTCATTTCGGATCTTTGGAGGCTGATTGCAAGTGAAAGGGACATGTGTTTTTCATGACAAATGGAAAAGTTAGATTGCATCTTTGAAAAGTATAAGTCAGAACTTTCAACTTGCATTTGCAGTCAAGCTTAAAAAGTTCAACTTTTAGGCACTTATAAGGCATTTCGGGATTTTAGGAAGCCATTACAAGTTTTATTTTCTTGTGCTAACTTGTACTTGCATTTTAGGCAAAAATGCCCTACTTGTAATTGATTGGAAAAATCCCGATTTGCTTTCTAGGGCATAATTTTTTATTCTTTTCTCTTTTCAAGAAAATGGAAATGGGATTATGGAGGAATGTGAATATGTAATGAAATGGAATGAAAGGCGAATGAAAATGGAATGGTAACGTTTTCAGCAAGATGAAGGCATAATGAAAAATGCGTTTTTCATTAAAGAATAGCATTAGCTGATTGGGACACGTTTTTATGTAGAAAGCAATGGAAAACACGTTTTTGTGAATGGAGGGCAAAATGAAGAAAACACGTTTTGTAATAAGGCACGTTTGATATGAATGAAAGGCGTTTTCAAGGACAATGCAAAACGCATTTTGAATAGAAGGCATTTTGAATAGAATGAAATGGAAAACGCATTTATATTATTAAAAGTGTATGGAATGGTGTGAGATGAAAACATGTTTTTGTGAGATGGGATGGTGATTTCACAAAAATGTTTTATTATTGGATAAATTTCAAACATCAAACAATGACGCCTTGAAAACATGAAACAAACATACTAAAATAAAAAAGAAATAACCAAAATAAAGGAGAACATACCTGCAATAAGTGATTGCAAACAAAAAAGAAAAGAAAACCTTGGACGCCTTGTAAAAACTCAGCCAAAGAAGTCTGATTAATCTCAGCTGAGGGCTCTTTTATTGCAACTAAACATTTAAGAATCCGCCATGAAAAGAGGAGAAGCAAATTCAAACACAAACTGCACTCTCCATTAATGGCGTCGAGTTTTTATGACTCGAGCAAAACAATGAAGTGATTTCAAAATGATATAAACTTGAATTGGAGCTTTTGGAGGCTTTGCAAGTTAAGCACCAAGTGAGGTGGGGTTTTGAGGAGCATTTGCAAGTTTTACTCACTCTCGTCTGTTGTCGTGAAATTCTGAGTCATTTTTAGTGTGTTTTTGGTCAATTTTGGGTTTTTCTGGCATCACTGCAAGTAGGGGATTTAGTTTCTTATTGCAAGTCAATAATAGGAACTTTTTATCTCCATTGCAAGTGTTTTTTCTTTTAATTTTCTTTTTTTAAGTCATTTATAGGAACTTTTTGTATAACTTGCAAGTGTAGGAACTTTTAGAGCACTTTACAAGTTACTTTTTAAAAAGTGAACTTGCAAATGCTCCTCAAAAACCCGATTTCACTTAAGTTACCTATAATCAGGTCAAAAGTTCCTATTTTGAGTCCTTTCTTTTAAATTTATTTGCAATCACTTTAAAAAAGTCCGATTTCACTTAAAGTCACTTGCAATGACTTGAAAAAGGTCCGATTGCATGTGAATAAACTTGTTTTAAGTCTTCAAAAGCCCGATTGCACTTTAAATCACTTGCAATCACTTTAAAAAAGTCTGGTTCAAGTTAAAAGTAACTTGTAACATGCATAAAAAGGCCCAATTTGAGTCTTTCATGTGAATAAACTTGCAAATGCTCCTCAAAAACCCGATTTCACTTGGTGCGAACTTGCAAAAGCCTCCAAAAGCTCCGATTCAAGTTTATATCATTTTGAAATCACTTCATTGCTTGCTCTGAGTCATAAAAAACCCGACGCCATTAATGGAGAGTGCAGTTTGTGTTTGAATTTGCTTCTCCTCTTTTCATGGCGGATTCTTAAATGTTTAGTTGCAATAAAAGAGCCCTCAGCTGAGATTAATCAGACTTCTTTGGCTGATTTTTTACAAGGCGTCCTAGGTTTTCTTTTCTTTTTTGTTTGCAATCACTTATTGCAGGTATGTTCTCCTTTATTTTGGTTATTTCTTTTTTATTTTAGTATGTTTGTTTCATGTTTTCAAGGCGTCATTGTTTGATGTTTGAAATTTATCCAATAATAAAACATTTTTGTGAAATCACCATCCCATCTCACAAAAACATGTTTTCATCTCACACCATTCCATACACTTTTAATAATATAAATGCATTTTCCATTTCATTCTATTCAAAATGCCTTCTATTCAAAATGCGTTTTGCATTGTCCTTGAAAACGCCTTTCATTCATATCAAACGTGCCTTATTACAAAACGTGTTTTCTTCATTTTGCCCTCCATTCACAAAAACGTGTTTTCCATTGCTTTCCATACATAAAAGCGCGTGTCCCAATCAGCTAATGCTATTCTTTAATGAAAGCATTTTTCATTATGCCTTCATCTTGCTAAAAAGCGTTACCATTCCATTTTCATTAAGCCTTTCAAAACATTTCATTACATATTCACATTTCCTCCATAATCCATTTTCTTGAAAGAGAAAAATTATGCCCTAAACCAAATCCGGAGTTTTGAATCAATTACAAGTAGGGCATTTTCAAAATGCAAGTACAAGTTAGCACAAGAAAATTGTTGGTAAACAACTAGCACCTCACGGAGTAAGTGTTGATGCGGACAGCTATGCATGCAATGAGTGCTCTTCAAATTAGGAGGGGAAGCTCCCTCGTTGTGCTTGACAAAAGTGCTTTGAAAGGAAAGTAAACTAAACTATATCCTGTCTTTTTGTTTCAGCTGTAGAGGTACAAGGCTTTCTCGAAAACTATATACATTGCAGCTGAGTATTTTCTGGTTTCGCAGACTACTAACTACAACTATGCTAATTAATTAAAATTTATCCAGTTTCCTCAAGAAAACAGAGCATGAGAAAATGGAGCAGGGATGACTATCTAACGATAAACAAGTATAGATTCTCAACTTGAAGGCAAGGTGGCACATCTATCAGCTCAATCTAAACAAGTTTATTGGAAACAACAATATACGATAAACTGAATACAGATTCTCAACTTGAAGGCAAGGTGGCACATCTATCAGCTCAATCTGGACAAGTTTATTGAACACAAAACAGAGTTTATCTAACTAAGGAAAGAATTCACCATTATAATTGCATGAAACACATTATTGTCCCTTCAGTGACATCTCTCAGAGGACAGGATTGGCCTATCACATGACCCTCGTAGGCTGATTGATTGGATAGAGGGTCACTTCGGAGCTTGGCTCAGCTTCAGTTAGCAGAGATTGATCAGTGGTCTTTCGTTCTGGCTCATTCGGAGGCTTTTTGCAGAATTGCTATTTTTAGCAGTTCCTGGCAGGCAATGTGGGACCCCTGCTATTTTTAGCAGTAGGGCTTTGGCGGCATCCGGAATCACTTCAGAGTTCGTCAGCATCAGACGGATCAGGAATCAGAGGAGTAATGAGGAAAATATTAATATTTAATTATATTGATTAAATATTAATTATTTAATGTTTATAATATAAAGTTATAATTTAAAATTATAACTTAAGTGATTGCCTTGAAGGGTGCGCCCATCATCAGAAGGGGCCAAAAGTGACTATTAAAATATTATAAAATATTTAACGGAGACTATGGAGTAACTGAAAGATTAAAAGTTAAATATTTTATTAAAACCCTATTCTTGAGGAAATCGCACTTTTCAGCTTATTAGTGGATTTGCCTTGGTTTCTGAGCCATTATGAGATTATTGAATTTTGAGAACTGATCATATTGATCTGAGCACAGACTTTAGGGTTTGAACTCGACTTCCTTGGGGAACGAGCCATCTCCAGCAGAAAGCAATTCAGAGAGTGTGAAATAACACTTGATCTATTGCCAGCAGAGGTTTTCTCATTCAGAGTAAACTACAGAGCTTTCAGAGATTGTCTTTTATCTGAGATTCTTCAGTGTTTTGCATCCAGACAGTGGTTGTTCATCTTGGCGCATCATTACAGAGGATTAGACATTGATTTTGGTGGAGGCCGTACAACATTTATTGCTGTTCTGTCAGGCCGTACCTTGCTGCAGGGCCGTACAATCTGTCCTTGAGCCGTACTCACCAGATCAAGAGAAACGCCCTTTGTCTGTGGTCTTCAGTTGCATTAACTTAGGCGTTGGGGGTTCCAGAAGCCAGAGAGATCATCAAACAGGAGGAAAGAGACTTCATTTAATGCAGCCGTACATTTCTGTACTTCTGTAGCAGCAAATACCAGGTTCCAAAAATATTGAAAATTCTTTATTTAATTCATTGCATGTATCTGGGTATTTCTATAATCAGTAGAAAAGGTCAAATAAACGTACTGGCATCCATTTTCTTCAGTTTCCAGAGCTATTTTAATTTTATTGAATTTATTTCAATTTATTGCAAAAATCGTACCTTTCATTAATTGCATCAAAAACACAAAAAAATCACAAAACATCAAAAACCTTCAGAAAAACCTAAAAATCAGTCAGGAGCAGTGTCAAGGGGAAACTAGGGTTTCTACAAAACCCAAGTGGCATAACAATTCATCACAGTAGTAAATACTCATGAACAGATACAGAACGAGCAATATTGAAGGCAAGGTAGGCACAACATATTTTTCTCTCGTGCAAAATTTATGTACAAATGAGCAAAGCTCTTATTTATAGACATCAAAGGTGTAGGGAACCCTAAAATCACCTTGAGGTCAACTAGATCTTGCAATGCATGCAGGATTTATTACTAAACCTAATAAAGCAAACTATACAGTTAACTGGAAAACTACCATCAGTTAACCGATACATGTAACCTAAATGGACAATGTGCAAGCATGCACGTCCTTATTTAAAGCAAAGTTAACTAGACACTACCCTCAGGTTAATTTTAGAGCCCTAACCTAACTCTGTAAAGATAATCCCAGGAAGAGATAAACTTATGGAAATTGACCAAGTGAATTTAAGGCTGAGAGTCGAGGTTAAGCTATTTAACCCATGGTATCGAAACCCTAGTTTCCCTACGTGCTGTATGCGGTAGTTTTTGTGTTTTTTCTGAGTTTTGATGTTTTTGACGTTTTTTGGGGTTTTTGAGCAATATAAGGAAATTGCGATTTTTGCCAATAATTGAAATAAATTCAATAAAAATTATCTAACTCTGATAACAATCGTATTTAGATAAAATACTGAAGACAATCCATTATTTATTCTTCTGAGATGAATACATATAAGATCCAGTTGCATGCAATGAAAAGAAACAATAGATTTCCAATATTCCAAGAACCTGGTTTTCAGCCGCCTTTGTGAGAAAACAGATCCGTACGGCCTTCAGATGCAAGCTCTTCCCTTGCCAGATGATGTTTAACACTTCCCAGATGCTAGGCGCCTCCCTCTGTGTAGTTTGACTGCCAATAGACAAGCGACCTGCTCTTGAAGGAAAAAGACGTCCTTGCTGGTACAGTACGGACTGGTACAGACTGGTACGGCCAGGAAAAAATAACAGCAGCAAACAATAAATGAAGTACGGCTTCCTCTGTAGTCTCCTGCTATGATGAAAGTTGGGCGCTTTGATGAAATACTGTCTTCTGAAAGAAAACCCTGACCAAAGCTCTGAGAATTGAACAACTCTGAAGTTCTGTGATGTACGGCTGTCAGCAGATGGTACGGCTGCTGTAGCAGCATTAAATGAAATGTATGGCCTTCCCAATAACCTCCAGATGTCAACAAAAATGACGCCTCAAAGTAAGAAACTCCTCTGTAATGAATTTCTACTGAAACCCTGAGTGCAGATAACTTCTGTATGCTCTGTAATTTCTTCTGGATGAAGAAATCTCACAACTGGCAATAAATTAGGTGTTATTTCACACCCTCTGAATTGCTTCAATGGAGATGGCTCGTTCCCCAATGAATTTCGAGACTCAAACCCTAAGGTTCTGTGCTCAGACAAAACTTGATCAGTTTCAATAAGTCAAATATGCATAATGGCTCAATTTCCAAGGCAAAGCCTATATTCCCCTCAAAAGGGCGAATTCCTTAATAATAGGGAATTTTAAATAATTCAACTTTTATTCTTTTAATAATTCAATAGTCTCAGATGCAATTTTATAATAAAATATAATTAACAAATTGGCCCCTTCCTGATGATGGGCGACCCCCTTCACTGAATCACTTAAGTTATAATTAAATATTATAACTTTATATTATAATCCCAATTAATTAATATTTAATTAATTCAATTAAATATTAATATCTCGCTCATTATTAACCCGATGCTCGAGCCGTCTGATGCTGACGACAACGGAAGTGATTCTGAATGTCATAAGTCCATACTGCTAAAAATAGCAGGGGTCCCACGCTGACTGCCAAAAACTGCTAAAAATAGCAACTACTGCAAGAAACGTCCGAATGAGCCCGAACGAAAGCCAATTGATCAAAACTGCCAATCTGAAGCTGAGCCAAACTCCGAAATGACCCTCTATACCATCCATCAGCCTACGAGGGTCGCATTATAGGCTAACTCTTACGAACTCTGATGCTCGCCAAAAATGGGGACATGACAATGACTCTACCCTTGAAACTAACTGCAGGCCCCAACTGACAGATCACTCAAAGTCATCTCGGTTCAACACCTCGTCCAGGAACTCATCAATCACTCTGTCTTCTGGCACTTTGATGTTGTCCAAAGCAATAATCTGTTTCTTCAACTCCTTGTCACTTTCCCTGATTGTATGCATGCATTCTCTGACATCCTCAGCTACCTTCTTGAAACTAGCTGAAATCACTGTAATATTTTCCAAATTAGCCGCCACGGGATCTCCCTCAAGGCTATCACGAATCAACTTTTCAAACTCAGCTTGTACTATGTCCAATTCAATATACGTGCCATCCTCAAGAAGGTAGTGACACGAAATCACTTGGTAACTTTGGCGGCTCGTAAATGGAGTGGTGACCTCTGTTTCTTCTGCAACTTGACGCTTCTGATGCAATCATGAATTAAGACTGATTTGGTCTTGAATTTAGTCTAGTTGAATTGCATTCTGAAAAACTCACCTGTTGACTGTGAACATGGCTATGTTTTGACAACTTTCTCCGAAAAGCTAAAATGGCTCCTGGTGAGGCTAAAAATAGCCTATCGGAGGATAATTTTCACCAAAAATTCTGAGACGTGGGTTTTGTCCAAAATGATTCTAAGAAAACCCACAACATCAGAATTGTGATAGGTTTGACAATGACCATGATCTACTCTCACCCTACACTTCAGATTAAAAGTCTCCTACATTTTGCTTCTAAAATATCTAAGTAGATTGCATTATCATGTAAAACACATGAAAATATATTTTGTATTCTCTTTATGTTTGTGTTCAACCATGTGTCATGTTTGTAAGCACAATGAAGGGGTCCTATAATAGCTAGGACGTCCAACAAGAGAAATCCAAGACATCTTGTTAGGACATTCATTCACCACAAAGTTAGAAAATTCTAGTGAGACACCCAAGCATTGGAGCACAAGATTATCCTATTTAGGTGTCCAAGAAAGAACAAGTAACATGTCTTATTAGGATGTCCCAACAAGTGGGAAGAGAACACTTTGGGAGATCACAACATCATCTCAATAGTTGACACAATAAAAATATCATCAAAGCTAACACAGAAGAAATCATAGATGGCATACTCATAGAAAACTTGCTGAGACACCAAGTACTTTCTGAGTCAAATAGATAGCAAGTTTTTTAGCGCCATTTACTCGCCAAAGAAACGCTGCCGAGTTTTTGGCAAGTACTTGCCAATTTTTTGGTGAGTACTTGCCAAAAACTCGGCAAGTTTGACAAAAATACTTGCTAGATTAATTAAAAATGCAAAACACAAAAAGAAGGAAAAAATAGTCAAAAAATCATCATGATTTTTCCCTATAAATGCATGAACGCCCCTCACACTTCCTTACATAGCACTTGGAGAGCAAATATTCTTCATAAAAATATGCCAAATACCTAATTTCTCCCTTAAGTGATAAAATTATGAAATGGTGTATGACAAGAAGTTTTATGTGGTTTCAAAGGCTTTGATTTGTGCTTGGAGGCGGGGCCGTTGCCCCTCAACCCCGCTCTGTATTGCAATAGGGAATGCGCCTGGGGTGCTACCCCTCAACCCTGTTGTGGGCATTGCCCCTTGACCCCATTGTGGGTGTTGCCCACAAACCCCGACAATGGGCATCGCCTCTCACCCCATTGAGAACTCCACTCCTAGACCCCCACTAGTTATTGGGATCTCTTCTCATATAAGAAATTTGATTATAATGAGGGGATTTGGGAGTGGAGACTGGAATCGACAACTTAGACAATTATCTTTATCACTATCATAATACCATTGACTAGAACACCTCCCCAAGTTTTCACTAGACTAGGATAGAAGAAGATGTCAAATTTTGTGAATTATGATGATGATTTTCAAAGGAAATCATCATAAATTCATAATAGTTGCCAAGTATCTATTGTATCAAAATTTCGCATGATGATGCAATTTTGTACTCACTTTGTATTCAAATGAATCAAATTTAATAGAAAACACTGTTGTACTTTATGGACTCATTGGATATATTTTGTCTTTGCATTTTGCAAAAAAAAAGTGTTTTTAAAGAAATTTAAGCAATTTTTTAAGTTGCCGAGTTTTCTGCCAAGTAAATTTTGGGTCTGCCGAGTTTTTGCCATGTCCAAGTTTTCCAACTATGGAAGAAATTATCTATGGAGATGCAGCAACTTCAGCACCAAACTTGGTTCTAGCATTGGGGTTGTTGAAGAACAAAGTAATGACAAGGGTTGAATAAGAAGTTCTGCAGCAAGTCCAATGCCCCTCTCAAACTTAACAGAAATAAGTGTTATCCCTATTTCCTGACAATTACTTTTGAGTTCTGTATTTTTTATTAATAATAAAGTCCAACATTGTGTACATTTGAGTTAAAACTAAATTCCTAATGCCATGCATATATTAAAATCTTATGTTCAATGTTAGGTAAATATGGACTCAAACTATAATCTTAATTTTATATAAGTCAAAGTTATTAAAATTTAATTTGAAGATGTGGTGTGACTAAAATGGTTGGATGGTTGATATGTGGTGGATCACAAAGATATTTTTTCCATGTGGACATTGTAACTCTAGTGACAACCCTGCATTCTATGTATCCACATTTATTGTATCAGTAAAATGGCTTTACATTCACATATCTGATTGTATTTGTGATTATCAGTGCATTTAAGTGCTTTACATGACTCATAACAATGTTACTAAATTCTCACTCTTAAATGGCACCTTCACTCTCATTGTGAACCTCAATCTCAAAATAATATCTCCTAGCAAATCTGTATAGATTAGTTACTTTTGTTTATGAGTTGACTATTCAGCTTTTATTTGGAAAAATCTGACAATAGGCTTATTAAACTGGCAGACACTCACCTATCCTGTGGTCAACAAGTGTGTACTGTTCACTTCATAGATTATACAAATCACTTGACATTATTCATTCCCTGTTATCAGCAGATATAGATTTGTCGCATGGTTACTAATGATTTATTTTTATAATATGTTGAGACCCACTGACTACAGTGGCATGGGCTATTTGACTATCTTCCAGCTAACAGTTTATCAATATGCCTACACTTTTAGGTTTCAAGTTTTGACTAATAATATAAGAAAAATCAATAAAGTGTTAACCATTCTTGTGCCATTTCAAGAGTCTTCAAATCTGTGTCGAAAATAATCTACCTGATCATTACTCAAATCTAGAAACAATTCAAGAGAATAAAACTTAACAAACAGTGTTGATCTATTTTTTCCAATTAGTATTCATAAAATCTCAGGCAGCATATGTTATTTGAAAGCAACAATGAACACTATCATCCCTCATCAGGCATTTGTCACAAGTTCTTACCATTGACCCTTCTTATTTTTCTTTGCTTGTGCATAGCGAAATTTGACCACATCCATTGAACTCATGTGTATGCCAAAAGTTTCAATAGGATAAGTCTGTAAATGGAAAAATACCAATTTCAAAATCAATTTAACTTCAACCAAAAGGATTATTGACCAGTTCCTTCATCCCTGCTAGACTTCATCTAAATGCTTGTCATTGATCCTATGACAATCATCCTTTTAAACATGAGGTAGAAAATTATTAGGTCTTTCCAGAGTGCCAAAGGTAATAATTAAAATGTTGATCACTTGAGAATAATCTGAAATATCACTTAGAAAAGTTAAATTTATTGCATGAATTGTATTTTAGGTCACCGGACTTGATAAGCGGTTATCCTAAAGACAGATATAATAGGAAAATGGAACAGAAGAATCCAGACTATTACTTCTTTCTTATTACTTACGTTTTGAGATTGGCCAAAGCTAGAAGAGCCTTCAAGTCCCAACATATCTGCTCTCCATGTACAAGCTCAAATTAAAGCATAAAATCCCCAAAATAAAATTCAGATAACTACAATAGTTAATGCAGAGAAACAATAATATATTATGCTTAAATAAAAAATGAAACTTAAACTCACAGTTGCTATACGAATCAGTAGTCTCAATCACAGAAGAAGATTCTGTAAAAATATTATAATTAAATTTAACTGGTTCATTTTCATCAAACTCCTCGATAGAGTCCACATCTTCCAAAAGATTTGTTTTAGAATTACTCCAAACTACGCCATCTTCCTGTTTTAATTCTCCAGAAATCTTCTGGTTCCCAGTTTGTTCATGTTTGGAATGCTTAGCAGGTCCACTCTTTTGGACTTCAAGACCTACAAATGGTTCCCTCCTCAAAGAGCTATAAAAAAATTCTTCTTTTTCAATATCCTCCCAAGATGTGCAGTTATCATTTGCATCTTTGGTGAGCTCCCCAGTTAATAGACTTTGTTCTCTTGCATTCAAGGAAGATACTTTACCGACATTGACAGTATCATCAAAGATCTGAATCCATAAGATTAAAACTTGAATGCATTCCGAGCATCATCCTTGGATGAACCATGCATCCTAAAATTTTGTGCATATCATGCTTAGACTTAAAATCAAATTTTATTTGAATTAATATTCAGTATTCACTTGCCACGCATGCCATTTAATATGCCAATCTTCTCTTGCTTTAATTATCTTTCCTTCACAATTTTAGATGAACACTCCTAGACAATAAAAGAATCAGAGTATCCTAACATCTATAACTCTTAATTGCACTTTTATATGCTCTAGATGCAACCATCTAACATATGTCACATAGGCAAAATGAGAAAGAAAATCAAGTCTATAAACAATCATGAGTTAACCTTATCTAAAACAGAAGTGCATGTAGCCTGTTGATCTTCTTGTGGGATCAAGTTTGTGTCTTGACATTGTTCCTCGGTATCGGACAAACTTCCATTTAGAATAAGTTCTTTGGCTATAGTATTGATGTGTTCCTTGAAACATTTGATATCTGCGTCTCCATCAAAATTCACCTCTAAACTTGAAGCTTCTGAAGGCCCAAACCTGCAATTTAAGTTTAAGATGTCTCTAATTAAATAATGTACACCGACAAATTCAACATCTTTACTGAGCATAACTAAGTAATTATGTTGTAGAAATATTGAGAGTTGTATCAACCAGATAATTTTCCAAATACACTAAAGCTAGCTGTAATGTCCCCTTCTAATTAATCTTCCTAGAATCAAAGGACAAAATATTGTTGACGGTTTTTGAGACCGCATCAACAGAACAAAGTTTCCCAACGGATACTCTATTCTCTCTTGATCAAAGTATTCAGCATGCTAAGATTGCGAGTAAGTTCATGCTTTCAACTCCAAGGTTCCTTAAGTGCGAATAGACCCAGTTTGGTTGATGTGTATTGCTGTGTTCTTACGAGGGGACTTACGTAATTGTTCAGACTTCTTGCAGTTAGCAGCCGGTATATGATTTGAAGGGGATTCTTGTACGTATGATTTGGCAATGTAGTACGTTTTCCTAAAGCTAATCAGAAATATGCGGAAAGTAAAGAGTATAGGGCCTAAGAAACTTATCCAAATGCAGGATATGTGGAGCTTCGTTTTAGTAGACTTCAACCAAATTTCACCTAGCCTCACGTCGGACAGCCTCAGTAAAATTGGTGCAATCTTCAAAGGGATAGCAAAAGATGTTCAAATTATGATCTAACATACATACACCATCACAACGACGCATATAAGCATGCAAACCACAATTGAAGTTAAACTCAAGATAATGTCCAGTCGACCATGCAAGGCGAACTTATCATCAACAAGCCACTAGTGGTATGGAATGAAAGAAGCTACCTCAACAAAATGCCACACATCAAAGTAAACTACTTGCATGAAAATTACGCTACTTGGATACGAAAGGAAGAAGAGATCTTGCTAGCTATTCATGACAAGACGAATTCCACCATCAATGAAAAGATCTATTATCATGAAAAGTGTTACACAACAATCTCCACAAAAGTTTTCAAAGGGAAAACTTTCTTTCTTCTCCACTATGCAAAATGTCTACAATGCTCTACTCTCTAACTCTAGCTCTATCTAAATTCTGGCTCTGATCTAATCTCCTGTTCTAATATGTTACAAATGAGGGGGACTCCCCTTTATATAGCTAGCCCAGTCCCAAAAGACGGCTAGGGTTACAATCAATAGAGTGGCCAAAATCGTGCCACCTCAGCCCTAACCCTAAAAACTGCCAGAATAGGGAGTGGTACATTAAATGAATCAAAGATTCCCACTCACTCCCAAAATAGTAAATGTAATAAATGCCCATATTCAGTCTTCTAGAAGATCCTCGTCCAGTAGTGCATTCCCATTTGCCTTCTCTCTGGCTGCAAACTCAATGAATCTGCCAAGCATGTACTCTTTCAAATCTCCTCGAATCGGGGCCAGGTGGAATGCACTAATCGGAACTCTAACATCAGGATCATCGCTTCATGTCTTTGGCACATGATTTTCCGGCAATCAAGGAGTCCTGCGTGTTCTGGATCAAAGTGGAGAAAGTAGCAGTATTCTCAAAGTCATCTTGTACAAAGGTCTTAACATCTGCAAAGAAAGGCACCAACAAACCCCTCAAATTATCAACATTAACTTCATCTAGATTCAACCGCCTAGCAAATATGGCCTCAAAAGTATTCTGAACTCCATCTATGATATTGGCCATAGCTTTATGTACCCTAGCTGAATCTGCCTGTGCCGCATCGAAGCAGCCACGCCCTGTGATAGCCGAAGAATACCACCTAGAGAAATCATACCTGTCATTCTCATGAATGACACCTCCATCAATCAAGAAATACAATTTTACCTCAATACCTCAAGACGCCAATAACTTTGTTTCCGATAGATAGAAGTATCGCCCCAAGCTGCGATCCACGATCCATCCGCCAAAATACTAGAGGCCTGGCCGGGGTGCGCAAGGTCCTCCATAAACTTCTCTGTCTCAACACGAACCCCCGTGACCCACTTGTCTGCCTCCTGTGCCATCTTTCCTAACTCCATCAAGCCACTGATGGACTCCCTAGGTATCTCTGCTGGAGGCTCTATCACTAGAATATCCTGCCCTCGAGAACGAGATAACTGCTGAACATATCCGATTAAAGCCTTGTGTTCTCTTTTCAACCTTTTATATTTTCCTTCTTTCTTGAATAATCTATCTTTGAGGGCAAGGAAGGAGTTATCACACTCTTCTATAATCTGCGCTCCAGTAGGGCGTCCCAAATCTAGAGTCGTGACCACATAATTCTCAGGTACTACCTCATTTCGGTCACACTCAACTCGTGGCACAGCTACATGAGGGGTACGGGAACCATCCTCTTCAGTGGAGATCTTCGAGAATTTTCTTGCCTTCTTCTTCTGTGGAGGTGCACTGATCCTGTTCAAAAATTCTTCCATCTCAACTGTTGGATCAATTTCCTCGCTGGGGCTTCTTCTCATTCTATCCTTAAGCCAATCAGGCACATCGTACTGTATATCGAAGGGCTGCTGCTCCTGTGCCTCGACTTCTCTAACCTGCTCAACTTCTATATCATTCTGGCGAGGCTCATCATCCTCAAGTGGCTGAGTATCACCTGAAACTATATCATCATCCTCATCATTCAAGGCCGCCTCTAACTCTCACAACCGGGAGGGTCACACAGTCCCCTATCATCCCCGCCGACAACCCATCAGTGTTGACACTCGCTAACCGGTTTCCTCTCCAGAGGTCATCATTCTCAGATTACTTTGTACCTCGATCTGGGCAGTATTCCTTCCTCGGACAAAGCAAACAAAGAGACTCATGTATACTTGAGAACGTGGTCTCCCACGGTGATGCAAATGCAACTCGCGGAGGCTTCCGCCGAGTGGGCTCCCTGGGCTCTTAACCATTCCCCTTCTTCCCGGACTCGACCTCGTGGTAATCTCGCTTTTCTCGCCAAGAGGCCCCACTTCCATCAAATTGTAAGTCAAGGCAATTGACCTACTTTTCAACCTGTTTACTCGTCTATCAACCCATGCTCTGGTGAATGTCAAGACTGGGATAGAAAGGGTGTCCAAATCAGCAATCTCAGGCTCTGACCAATCCGGAGGTGGAAGTGGAGTATCTCTAACAGCTGCATAGTCCGGATGAACGACATCCATATCTTCGTTCACCTGGTCTGGAACCGGCACAACTTCACACTCCCTGATCAGAGTAATAGGCAACCGAGAAAACATCCTTTTCCTTACTTCAATCTCATCAGCTGCATCAGCCCAATAATCCTTTATGGTGGCCTTATGCTTAAACTCCTCTGACAGTACCCACTTGATGTTATGGTGTGGATCGTAGTGCTGTTGGCTAGTATGATATGAAAAATGATAAAATTGAAGTTCATTTTCAGCCTCTCTAGCTTCCTGTATTGAAGGACACACTTCATCCGAGTTGCCCATTACAATTGGAAATTCTATTCCTCCCTTCTTCTTTTTCTTTTGAATTTTATCAAAGGCAAGCAGTTGCCTAGATATCTCTAGCATTAAAATCTTATCGGTTGGGTACTTAGGCAGCCTATATGGGTATGATGAGAAACCTTGCAGCCTAATGTAAGAAAATCTCAAAAACTGTATGAACCAACACCCATACCTTTCAATCAGCTCCTGGGCATCCCTCGAGATTCTATGTTGTAATCGCTCCTGAAGCAGCCTCGTGATATACATGGTGAAAGAATCGTTGACACGCTTGTAGTGGGTTGTGCTCGATAGGTGCAACTGTGGACAGGCATCATATATCTTAAACTGGTGGGAGCCACAACCGACAGGTTCCTTGTAAGAGATCCCTCTGTACTTCGTCATCCGTGCCAACATATAGATAATGTAGGAGCTCATATAAAATGTCTTCGTTCTCCTCAAGCTCAGGAGCTGCTCATGTAGATTATCACTTATCATCTCGGCCCAATTGCCATAGTCCTTCCCTTCTAGCACCAGGTTGATGTAGTAAAACATCCAGGGTTCAAAAATGAACGATTGTGCACAACCTCCAACCCTGCTCAGCATCATGATGAGGTCACAATATTCCTGCTTCAAGTCATCTGCAATGATCTGCTTCGGCAACTTTGTACGAGAAGGCTTGGGAGTGGTCATCCAGTGAGCATTAATTGTCTCCATGCATCGCTCAAAAGTAGAAGCATACATCCGCTCCGCTCGCTCCCTGGACTTATAAATCATGTTCCTGTGCACCGGGATCCTGAAAGCTTCACCAATGGCCGCCGGAGTAAGATTGGCTAACACTTGGCCATCTGGTGACATGATCGACCAGTGTTCTTTCTCGTAGCAATTAGCACACTCCATCATCAGCTTCGAGCATTGAATGGCTGGTGGGAAACCAGCAGCTGCATATAACCCACTTCGAACAATATTGTGCGAAGTGGTTGAAGCCCGATGACTTCCGATTCCAAACATCCTGTTCTTGAAGGTCTCCAGGTTGACGGAGCCCAAATTGGTGTCTGTCAACTTGCCCAACTTTGAAATGAATTTTGACTCCGGCATGAATGTCTTACTCAGCTTCTTAATCACAGCTTGCCTGGATGCACCATTGTCCTTTCCATTCGCCCTTGCCTCAGCCATCTGCAAACAGCAAGCATTCATTAGCAATTTAATCTATAAAAATAAAATAATACATTGCATGTAGGGGCTGCAGTCGACTTCAAGAAGCTGCAATGACTTTCTTATATGCAAACCTCAGCTTCCTCTTCTTCAATAAATTCGGACTTCAACACTTAGAACAGATTTCTAAGTGGACTCTAGTGACTTTAATCTGCAACAACTCCAACCAGCAATTTGAATTTTATGACTTCGTATTTTACATCAGCAATCAGCAATCAACAACTTCGCACTTTCAAGGCGTCCCTTCCAACTGGCAACTTTAACCTCAGCAACGAATCAAACTTCAGCCACTCACACCAGCAAAGTCGTACCTCTTAGCTCTGCAACTTCAGCAACAAATCAGACTCTAGCAACTCAAGGAGTCCCCTTCAACTGCAGATTTGAGCAATCACAGCAAGCTCCAAACTTGGCCAAAACTTTGGACTCCTCAAGTACTTCACTGCGGAATGCCCCCAATTTAGAGCAAATTCAATTTCTTTCATCGTGGAAAATAAGTGAGAAACTTGTTCATTTTATAGCCAAAATTCAATTCTAGAAGTTAATTTAATGCCATTGTAAACTTCCACTACTCCACTTCGTACACCAAATTCTTCCTCTGCATTTCTACGCCTGTCTCAAGGCACCCTGCTCCAGAAACCTGACTTCAGACCTGCATCCTTTGAATTTGGCACCTGGTCCAGGCCCCGTCCTGAATCTGCCTGAGCTCTGTCTACCACCACTTTTAAATCTTCTATCATTCCTGGAAACCATCCTCAAGAATCTTTTCAACCGAAATTATCTAGGCAACTGACTTCAAATTCATCATTCGAAGAAAATTCATTTTAAAAAACACATTTTATTCATCTTTGCCTTAGAAAATTTTAAATTCTCCCTTTAGGAAAATTCGCAATTTGAGTACTGATTAAATTCTTCACTGAAAAAGTGTTGGCAAAGTGCGGAAGACTTGGAAATCCATCTATCATCGCAAATGTTCAGTACCCAGAAGAGGATTTTCTTCAGAATGCTTCAAATCCATGGGTACCCAACGAACGGGTTCATTTAATTTTTGAATTTTGAACCTTAGAAAAATATTATTTTCACCATTTTAAATTCATTCTTCGCCTGTGATCATTCTGTGTTGCTCCAGCTTCTTGAAGAACTTGAATCATCTTGCATTATCATCGTCTTCTGACTTCATCTCTGAGAAAATTTGCTGGTGTTTTGAGAAATTTTACCACCTTGAGCTATAGGCGTATTTTCTGAGAAGAAAATATTTTGCCTTAGAAAATATTTTAATCATCCTGCACTCTGAGAATTTGCCATAGAAAATTTTGTTTGCCTGCCAGTGAGAAAAGTATCAACTTCACTTAGAAAAATTTCGTTTACGCCTGGCACACTTGATTTGCCACTCACCATTTTGTATTTAACTCCACACTTAGGAAAATATTCCAACGCCTTAGAGAAATTTTAAAATCATCTTATACTTTACTTAAGGCGCATAGCACACTTAGCATTTTATTTCCACCACCTTGGAATATTTTCAATACATTGCACTTTCAACGCCTAGCAAGTTTGTTTTGACTTCACACTTCACTCCACACTCTAGGCGCATAACACTTGAGGGGAGAGATTTCTTAAAAAAAAATAAATCATGCCTTAACAATTTATTTCTACCACCTCACACATATCACTCACCACGCCTTAGGAAATTATTCCAATACCCACCACCTTGGGCGCATTTGAGGCTAGATGAAGGAAAACGCCTAGCATTTACCACCCTTACCACGCCTTGAGGTATTCTCACTCACCTTTTACCTTATTTACCATCCTCATTCGCTTTTTACACCCCAACTTGGGCGCATTTAGGCATGTGTACTGGATGACTCTTCATCTTCACCTTTTTGTCCTCACATGCATGTACTTGGGCGCATTTCACCCCTTGAGGAGGACGAATTTCTTTGACCTTGTTGACTCCCTTTTACCTTGAGCGCATTTTAGGCTAGCTGGTGGATGGGCGCATTTTGGCGCTTGAGGAGGATAAAAACTTTGACTTTGCTTTGACTTCCTTTTACCTTGAGCGCATTTCACTCCCTGAGAAGGATGGGCGCATTTTGAGGGGGGTGGCGGATTTCTACACTTAGAAAATTTTCAACCTTCCTCCAATTTCCCTTGGGCGCATTTTGCTATGCCTACAGGATAAACTTCGTTGACTTCTCTTTGACTTTTCTCCTTTGGGCGCATTTTGGCCTTGATGAAGGACGAGCTCATACTTAGAAATTTTCTTGCCTCCTCATTCACCTGGGCGCATTTTGCCATAGATGCAGGATTGAATTTTCAGACTTAGAATTTTTTTCTTGTTTCGCCAATTTTCATGCCCTGCTATTTATAGTAAGTCTTCCAAACTTGCATCTCTGAAGCTCAGAACGATTTGAAATTTTGCACACTGCATCCTCATAGCCTTGTTGTCTTGTCGACACTGCCATTTTTGGTCACCCTGCTATTTTTAGCCTATTTCTGAAGGTGGTTTACTATAAATAGTAACCTCTTGTTTCTGACAGCTCCACTGCTCCGATTGACTTGAAATTTGAATGAGGTGCTCCTCACCACGTGACCTTACTGTCGACACTGATGCATGCGCCCAATTTACTATTTTTAGCCAGTTTCCAAATTGACTTACTATAAATAGTAAGTGCTCCGCTTTGGACTTTGAAATTTTACCGCCATAGCCCGCTTACTTACCCGTGGCTTGATAATCGGTTTTGAAAATTTGACTTTTAATTCTCTTTTTCAGCTCCTGCTAAACCCTAATTCGCTTCCTGCATGTGACAAAAGATCTCCCGCTTTTGCTCTTGTTTCGTGGGGCATTGCGACCGGATTCTCAACCGGCCGGAAGGCGGTCACGACACACCGCTAAAAATAGCAAGTTCCTTACCGGAAAAGTGAGAATCTGCGCGCTTACGTCATACCATCAGCTGGCTTCAAAAACCCATCAGGAATCACCCGACATGCAAAAGAAACCCCGACATGCAAACCCTAAAAATAGCCCCGAAAGACTGAACTCTGAAAGTGGTCATCTCGCTTTGCATGTTATATCATCGCGAAGGTCTCAAAAAACCCAGAAGGAAAATGCCAACATGCAAAGAAAAACTCTGCATCTGGGCCCTGAAATTTGTCCCGGAGGCTGGACTGCTAAAAATAGTAAGTTGTCTGTTTTCGCTCAAATTTTACATGCGAGCAGCCTGATGTACTCTGAATATAGTGTGGCTGTCGGAATCTCAAAATTGCTGACAGATTGCCCTGAATTTCACACTTACTAAAAATAGTAAGTACCTCGGATCTTGATGAAATTTTACTGGAAGCCTGTTGGAAACATGCTGATAACAATGTTAAGTTCAATTTTCTATCTATTCACTTTATTCGACCTCGGATTGACCAGGAAAAAGGAAACCCTAATTCTCAGACGTTTATCGGGCTTGCTGCCTAAACTTACTCTGTCGGTTAACCCTCAAAGGTGGACATCGTAAAAGAGACGTAGCTTATAAAAGAGGTGTCCCAAGCCAAGACCGAATGGAGCAAAAATTTAGGGTCCCCATCTTGGAATGCCATGTGTGAAAAAGCACAACACCTATCACGCCAACCGGGGAGTTGTACTGCTTTGGATGAGGGTCAATGAACGGCACTCCTTAGTCGTTGAAATGGCAAAGGTTGGGATATCCGGCATGGTGATGGGGTGAACTGTGCGCTTACGGATATTTGTGCTTAAAATTATGATCCTCACCTTTTATACTCTCACCTTCTTTGGCCTAGGGACCATGTGTCTTTTAAAAAAGGGGGGCACTTTATATTTTTCAGTTACTATTCATTCATAAAGTGAAAAAATGTCATAGCTTAAGTGAATAGTGCTCACTTTATGAATAGTGCTTTTCAATGAAAATTTATAAAAGGCAAAGAGAGAAGTTCGACCCCCTCATGCTTGGAGTTATTTCTTGCTTTGGCTTGTGAGTTTGGAGTTTGGGAGAGAGGGAAAACTAGGGTTTCCTAATTTCTGCAGTGGGTGAGCCTGGAAGGGGCTTGTTGTTCATTTATGAGCTGCTTGAGGGTGTAAAATACCACCCTAAGGTTGCTGATCAGAGTTTGGATGCTTCATTTGGAGTCATAGTTTGTTGTTAAAGGTTATTTCGAGCATTATTTGAGTGGTTTATGGACTGCCATAGACTCCATTTCCATTTACCAAGGAGCTGCTTGCATTTTGAAGGATTTTTGGACTGTTTTTGGAAAGCTACAGCCAGCTGTCCTTTATGAGGGTTTGAATCAGCAAAAAGAAAAGAAACGCCTCTTTAGTGAGGCTGCAATCACTTCAAGAAGAGGCGCCCTTACCCTAGGAAGCCCTCCAATTCGTTTTTTGGTGGGAGAAGCTTGTCATTCAAAAGTTGTAAGCATTTCATTGGGGTTTGTTACTGTAGCAAAACACTATTCACAGTGTTATATGGCTGTAAGTTTTAGTTTAGTATAAGATATAGCTAGCTTTTGAAAAGATGTATGTTATATGTTGTATGCAATCTATTATGTAATGAAGAAAACAACTTGGGCTACTAAATTGAGTCATTATTCGAGTTAACTCAGTAGATTAGTTTATTTCAAGTTCCTATTGTATGTATATGATAGTTAGTAACTTCAGCATTATTAGCATCAAAAGCAAAAACACAAAAAAAAGAAAGAATACCAATTGAAAACCAAAAATATCAGACCTACAAAATCACAGTGAAACCCAATCAGCAGAGGGGTGGTTCTCTACAGTGGTATCAGAGCCTTAATCCTGCCATCCTGGAGGGTCAAAGTTTCACATGAGAAGTCACACTAGGTACTACACTCGCAGAAGGGCAGAGCAAGTAGACAATTGGCAAGAGGATAAACTGTTTGAAGGCATACCAGTAATAGAAATGGGTGACAAGGAAGAAGAAGGTCCACCGAGAAACGAAAGAAGAAATGAGGAGAACAATGAAGAAAGAGAAGCGAGAGAGCTTATGAGAAATATGGCAATAGGACAGCAGCAGGTCGTAGATGCTTTGCGGGCACTTACAACAATGTTACAGCAAATGAATCCTCTTGGAAGACAGAATCGTGAGCCGGAGGACAATAGGAGTGTGGTTGGAACTCCTAGGGCTTAGAGAGTACCTTCACGTACTGCAGATAGGCCAACACGACCTACCTTTTTGAGAAATGAAGGAGAAGAGGTGAATGTCGAGGAAGTTGGTGAACCAATGTTTGCGGATGATATGATGGCCGCAAATGATGAGTGGCAGTTGTTGACACCTCAGGTGAGAGAACGCCTAAGCTTTGACAGGTTTATGAGTCAAAGAATAGAACATTACAGAGAGAGACCGAACCGGAGACCAAGAGGACAAAATAGAGATCAACATAGTGACCTTATGCATGCCACCAACAAACTCACGTTTCCTACATTTGATGGCAGTGGGATGGTTACAGCTCAGTCTTGGGTTCATAATTTGGACACCTTCTTGAGCCTTCGACCCATGGCAGAGATAGATGCAATTAAGTATGCCACCTTACACTTGGAGGGAGTAGCTCATGATTGGTGGTATCATGGGATGGTCATGTTGCAGCATAACCGCATCACCTCTTACCAGGAGTTTGTGGATCGGTTGGTTGAACATTTCGACAAGAAAGATCCGGAAACATATTTCAGAGACCTAGCTCAACTCAAGCAAGTTGGGAGTTTGGAGAGATATATAGGTGATTTCCAGCGGTTATCAGTCATGGTTCCCAACATATCAGAAAGAAGATTGGTTGTATTATTCCTCGAAGGTCTATCAGAACCATTGAGAGGTTGGATAAAAGCTTTTGATCCCCCGACCCTACAGGAGGCTATGAGAAAGGCGAGAAGCATGGAACTTGCAGCTCCCCAAAGCAAGTTCTCATCGAAAGCATCCTCTTCATACAAGGATAGAAAATCATTCTCTAAGAAGAATGAGAAATCAAATTTTAAAGGGAAATCAGCAGCCCCATTAAACAAAGAAACCATCGATGACTTGTGCAAGAAGAAGTTGTGCTTCTATTGTAAAGGATCCTATGATGCAA
>VDFB02186925.1:0-25856 GCA_007258455.2 Sequoia sempervirens | reverse complement strand
TGTGAGCATTTTTCATAAGGAAATAATTGATAGGGGACAGTGTGTTTTCCAACACTGGAAATAATGTGAGCATTTTTCATGAGGAAATAATTGACAAGGGACAGTGTGTTTTCCAACATTGCAAATAATGTGAGCATTTTTTTATTCCAATCAAATGAAGAAAGTTAAATTCCATTTTTACTAAAATATCTAAATAAGAAATGGATTCACTCTCTATATAAATATCATTGGTCATGACTCAAAGATCTGATTTTTTAATAGCTCCAAAAGATATTTTTTTGTTAATATTGGTGAAGTTTAGTAGCACATTATGAAGAGTAATTATATCACATATCAACTCAAAAGATTATATTCTATATAGTGGTTGTGTATGTGATTCATTAAAGGTTGAGCTCTCATGTTGTAAGCCCTTGTGACAAGATAGTAAATGAAATTATATGAATTAATAATTCATATTTTTATTAATTTATTAAGTCATCGAATTCTACTGTGAGAATTCAATGTAATTGGTTGCATGGTTGGATAATCCTTAGTTGGATCCTCTAGTCACAATTTCATCACATGGTGTCGAAGTAGTGGTTTTAAATCCCAAAGGACCTGAGAGGGAGGGAGTGGGAGAGACCACAGAGAGAGAGCAAGAGAGCTAAAGGGAGGGAGGGAGTGAGGGAGAGAGAGTAGTAAGGATAAGGATAAGGATAATGTACTTCATATTTTTAGGATGAAGGAGGGATAAGGATAATTTTTTTGGGTTGGTATGATGGAGGGGAATGGTGAGAAATGGTTTAGAAGAATGATAATAGATAATTTATTGACTTAAGATATTATTCCCGCCCTTGAGAAGTTGAGGAAGGAGCATCTACACTATGTGTAATGGGAAAATGGAAATGCACAACTAGAGGCAATAGGTACTAGAATGTATGAAATGAAAAAGGAATCTGATCTAAAACACATGAAAAGAATTATACCGAAGTGATTTTTGTATAATTGGAGAGGAGGATTACATCCACCAAACAAAGACCAGGAAAAGGTTTTTAAAGAGGATTGCATCCACCAAGCAAACCTTGTGTAATATTTGATTTTTGTATATTGTTACTTCTATCCCTCCTAACCTACCACTCCCTATCTTTTATTATCCATCACTCAAAAACCTCTTGATTTTATCCACTTCTGCATTGTTATTTTCCCATTACACATAATGCACATGTTCATCAAATTTTGAAGAGTAGGAAGAATATCTTCAATCGATGATTGGGTGAGGTTGATGGAATAGATTGGAAATGTGGATGAGGGATGGTATAAAATAAAAATTTAGGGATGAAGGTATGGGGGATTATGAATGCAACAAATAAATTCATGACAATTGTGAGGTCTATAAGATGATAGGAGTTACCAAAAAGGTATACTCCTTTAGAATTATAATTTAATTTTCCTCTACCTTGTAGTAATGATTAATCAAATTCTATAGGAGAATAGTTCTCTTAAAATGAGAATGAATCTTAAATTAAATACATGAAAGAGGATATGGCGAGGGTACAAAAAACAAGACTTCTAACTTGGTTGATTTAGCTGTTTAGGAATCCATTTCTTGGAAGTGAGAGTACAAGAATATATTTAGAATAGAAAGAACATTAGAAAGGTACAAGGATAGTTGGTGAAATGGTTTACTGTAAGGTAGAAGGAATATTGTTTATTGAGATCTTTTTTCTTGTATCTGTGTTGAACTTCATTAGGATTTTGTTGTCTATAGATACATCTTTTTATTTTGAAGTGGATAAAATAAATTCTTTACAAGACTTGTCTACCTTTTTAGATAAGAATTTCATGTCTCCCCCCAACTGATTCTCTTTTTCTGCACTTAGATCTTATTTTTCCTTTTCCTTATCATCTATTTCCAATTGTATTTGTCCCATGGAATTCTTAAGTTCAATAATCTTATCATCTAGGGCAAGTGCTACTACTTATTCGCCACCTAATATGTAGAGAGAGGGGTATGTAGAGTGAGGGAGATGTGGGGTGGGAGGGATGGAGGGAGGGAGACAAAGAGTGAAGGAGGGAGATATGAAGTTGTAGGGTGGGAGGGATAGAGGGAGATAGGGAGTGGTATGATGGGAGGGATGGAATGGGACATGAACTTGGACTAAAGTAAGTTGGATCCTAAATGTATCCTTTGGGTTATCATCTCCCATAAAAATTACCTCCTCTTGTCTCTCATCCTATAAATGTTTCTTACAATACAATTCTATCCATTCATACAAGGATTTAGTGGGTTGTGAGTGATTGCATTCTTCTTGTTCTAAGCTCAAGGGTGGAGAGATTGGGGATGATTTATAGGTGGGGGATACATAAAACTAATCAAATTGACTTGAGGGGTGACTACCCAATTGGGTTGTTATGTGTAGAGGGTTTTACAACAGTATATGGGTTGTAGGTTTCATAACACCCAGTGTTTTCCAACCTGCAATTGTTGTAATGAAAACATTTTCTTATTTAGAGAGTTAAAATGTAATGAAAGGAACTTTCAAAATTTACCACAACTAATACTTAGAGTAAAAATATTTTTCAATTTCCTCATATGATGGAAAAGAAATGCACAAAATAATTGTAGGTTGGAAAACACAATGGGTTGTGAGTGATTGCATTCTTCTTGTTCTAAGCTCAAGGGTGGAGAGCTTGGGGAGGCTTTCCAGGTGGGGGATACATAAAACTAATCAAATTTACCAGAGGAGCAACTAACCAATTGGGTTGTTTCATGTAGAGGGTTTTACAACAATATGTGGGTTGCAGGTTTCATAATACCTAGTGTTTCCAACCTGTAATTGTTTTAATGAAAACGTTTTCTTATTTAGAGAGTACGAATGTAATGAAAGACACTTTCAAAATTTACCACAAATGTTACTTAGAGTAAAAATTGTGTTTCAATTTCCTCATATGATGGAAAAATCAATGCACATAATAATCACAAGTTGAAAAACATAGTGGGTTGTGAGTGATTGCATTCTGCTTGTTCTAACCTCAAAGGTGGAGAGCTTTGGGAGGATTTCTAGGTGGGGGATACATAAAACTAATCAAATTGACCTAAGAGGTGACTAACCAATTGGGTTGTTACATGTAGAGGGTTTTACAGTAATATGTGGGTTGCGGGTTTCATAACACCTAGTGTTTTCCAACCTACAATTGTTGTAATGAAAACCTTTTCTTATTCAACGAGTATGAATGTAATGAAAGAAAATTTCAAAATTTCCCAAAAATTTTACTTAGAGTATTAACCTCATTTTCTTTCGATGATAAAATATGCTTCTTATCTTTTACTTCCTTTTCTCAGTGGTTAGTTTTAGTCTTCCATTTTTTTCTATAGTTTTAGCATTTCCAACTATTGCTTTTGCATCTACAAGTTGATCATCGAAACATTTTTCCTCATCTACACTGCTCTTACCTATTAAAAACCCTTGCTATTCCTTTTCATGATCTTGTAACTTCTTTTTCATATCTTTTACTTCAAACTTTAGATCAGTTGCTCCCTCATCAACCCTTAGGACAAAAACATCCCTTAATTGAGGCTTTTTTGCACTTAGATATGATTTTTCCTTCTCCTTATCATCATCTATTTCCAATTGTATTTATTCCATGGAATTATTAAGTTCAAGAATATTTGACTTCATTTGTTCAACTCCAGTTATAGCTTCATCTCTCACTTTCTTTTCTTGCACAAATTTATATGCATCAATTGGGTTGTTAGGTGTAGAGGGTTTTACAACAATATATGGGTTACAGGTGTCATTACACCTAGTGTTTTCCAACCTGCAACTAGTGTAATGAAAACCTTATTTTATTTAGAGAGTAAAAATATAATGAAAGATACCTTAATAATTTAGAACAATTTTTAGTTAGAGTAAAAATTGCATTTCAATTTCATCATATTATCAAAAAATAAATGCACAAATTAATTACAGGTTGGAAAACATAGTGGGTTGTGAGTGATATGATTGTGCTTGTTCTAAGCTCAAGGGTGGAGAGTTTGGGGAGGATTTTCAGGTGGGGGATACATAAAACTAATCAAATTAACCTGAGGGATGAATCACCAATTGGGTTGTTACATGTAGAAGGTTTTACAATAGTATGTGGGTTGCAGGTTTCAAAACACCCAGTGTTTTCCAACTTGCAATTATTGTACTAAAAACCTTTTCTTATTTAGAGAGTATGAATATAATGAAAGGAACCATCAAAATTTACCACAATTGTTACTTAGAGTAAAAGTTACATTTTGGTTTCCTCATATGATGTAAAAATAAATGCAAAAAATAATTGCAGGACGAAAAACACAGTGGGTTGTGAGTGATATTATTGTGGTAGTTCTAAGCTCAAGGGTGGAGAGCTTGGGGAGGAGTTGTAGGTGGGGGATACATAAAAATAATCAAATAGACCTAAGGGGTGACTAACCAATTGGGTTGTTATGTGTAGAGGGTTTTACAATAGTACGTCGATTGTAGGATTGATAACACCCAACATTTTCCAACCCATAATTATTATACAATGAAAACCTTTTATAAGTGATTAATTGGAGCATTATACCTTATTATCATTTGAGTTGCAAAATTATGATAAATTTAATAAACTGAGTAGCAAAAATGACAATTAGGGCCAATAAAAATAAAAATATATTTGGAAACAAGTATTTCTAGGATAAAAAAATTCAATATCATCTAGAGAGAGTTAGGGTAGGTGAGGTAGGAGGGAGGGGGTAGGTGGAGAAGGAAGGGAGAGGGGAAGGAAGGTGGAGATAGAGGAAGGAGGTGGATGGAAGGGATATGGAGACATGGAATGGAATGGAAGGAAGGAAGGAAGGAGGCAGAGGGGAAGGAAGAGGTGGTGGATACTGAGGGAAAGGCAGGTAGAGAGGAGAGGGTGAGTGGAGATGCAGGAGGAGGAGTGGAGGAGAGAGGAGGGAAAGAGAGGGGGGAAGGAGAGAGGGGTGGAAGGAATGGAAGAGAGGTAGGAAGGAAAAGAGGGACATAAATATAGGAACACAGGAAATGGACAGGAAATGGATAATGGAATGGAAGATGGAATGGACAAAGAAAGAATATCCCATGAAATGGATGGGGACTTATATTTCTTTGACACAAAATAAAATCAATTGAATTGGAAAATTGAAAATATATAATTCATATTTGGAAATCCCAAGGAGCACATGTAGATAGGTAGGATATGAGGACCAATGAGAGTACCTTCACCCATGATGAGTACATATGTATTAGGCAGATCTATCAATCCAATAACTTACAGTTTTATTTGAGTTTATTTTTTAGTATTGCAGTCATCTTCACCATGAGCTCCTTATGTACCTTCTCTTGCACTATGAGATAAATTTAATTACTTATTGATCATTCCTATCTCACTCTCATATCTGCTATCATGAATTTTTTTTAAATAACATGCATTAGAACCTTAGTAGCTAGCCTTTAGTTTTTGAGGGTAACGCTGTTGAGAGAGCTGCAATCTAAAAGACATGAAGTTGAGAAAATAAAGACAATAATGGAAGGTGTTGCTTATGAAGAAGGGTGCATGGAGACATTAGAAAAAGAGTGTTTGCAAGAATTTGAGGCAGTTCAAAAGTTGAAGGCTGCTATCAAGCACCTCGAGGCTCAAGTAGGAAATGTTCAGTTTACCTATAATGATCTTGTAAAGCATTTTCATAGATCGAAAGTCAAAGGTGTTGTTGCACAACTTATAAAAGTTTAAACTACATTAATGGTAAATCTTGAAGGTGCCTTTCATTTACCCATGTTGTGTAAATAAGAAAAGGTTATGATTACATTTGGTTGTGAGCTAACACAAGGTAGACAATCTTGCTAAGACCAACTGTGAGTATTGTGAACCCGACCATGGGAACCATTAGAATTGTGTCTATGACCATTGAGACTATGCCCACATTGACATCCACAAGAAGGGGACTATTCTCTATGAGGGAGAGATCAATGGGATTCTAACAACCATACAAAGTGTCTTATCACAATTGTCAAGTAACATCTATAAGTGAGCAACTTTATTAGCTTACACTTGTATTTATAGGAAAGCATTAGAACAAATCAAGATTTAGAATACATATATAAAAATGAATATCAACATAAGCTCCTAAGAAGGAAAGAGCTTAAATAACTAGAGTGTTGTTTGTCATTTTGAAAGTCAAACCTCCTTTAACCTTCAAAATAACAAACAATATGCTGACTGTTGACTTTTAGATTCTAAGATAACTGAATACTCTAAAAAGAAACCATATATGGGTTGAATTTAACATAAATTCTTGATCTATCCCAAATAAAAATTCTAATCTAAAATAGTTTAAAATGTTGTAGATCCAACTCCAAACATAATCTCATATAAATATATAAATTTACACAGGCCTTTATAAATTGAACTAGTATTTAATAGCATATAGATTAAATCGAACCAATACTTGCTAGATTTCTATAAAAAATCATATACCGAGAACTGGAATTTGTTTGATTTCTATCCATTCACAGACTGCGAAGAAGAAAGGGCAGCAAATAGACTGGTATATGTTAGATACCAAATACATAAGAGAAAGGGCAGCGAACAGACTGGTAATTAGCTCAAACTTCATGTCATGGGGCAGGTGGCCATAGACCATACTCAACGCCCAGATTAGCTTATGTATTCACTTGCGAACACCTGGACATTTGTTTTGGAAGACCCTCCATTAGGTGACATCTCTTCAAGGCATTTTTTCAAACAGTTCACGTGCCTTGTACATACTTCCACATTTTGGATGCATGTCTGCCAGGGCAGTTGCAATTGCAAACAAAGTTTGTTATCCTCTGAAGTATGTCCATACCCTGTTCCAAAGCTTTCATTTTAGCCCAGGGAGGGAGGATGCTGGCGAAGGTTGCGGAGACGGCTTCACACCTGCCAGTTGCATTTGCAAAATGTAAAGAAGCTCAGAAGAATAATCTGATCATAGCTAAGCCTCCTCACTCTCTATATATAACAAGAAATATTTGTCCCAGCAGAAGCCCGTGAAGCTTGTTTAAAGCAAAATTTCCTCTTAGTAATGGACTATAATCCGGCCATGGTAATCTATGCATCTAAATTGCACGTTCAAATCATTCTAGAGAAGAAAGATGAGTATACATTTGGCTGACGTGTGCATATGTCCAAGGAAATTTGTTGTTTCTGTAGTTGCATCATTTTAAGTTTAATTTGAACTGAAGAAAGCGGTAAAGGGCGGAAAAACTAAATAATCACCGCTTCATCCTAACTACCCTGCCGTTTGTCATCCTCCCGTTAGTTCCGCTTGCAGCTTGGTAGGTACCCCAATATCGTTTCGGATGGAATTTTATGTATGCTGCATGCATATTACATCATGTTTTTATGTATGGTTTTATGCCTTTTTGCATGTACATAGGTGCATTTTGTCGGAGCTGGCTAACTCCTAGACAAAAAGCACTTGTGTGCATACAAAACGCATGAAAACATACATAATGACATACATGGTACCATACATAACATGAAGAGACAACACTATGCGAGACTTGCGAGATGGATGATAGAAGTGACGAAACAGGCAACGAAAGGAAAGGGCACAGGAAGCGAGGAGGTGTCCCGTTGTTGATAATACGCAGACAATTTTTTTCCTTGTGTGAGAAGGTAACCGTTAGCACAGGAAGGTTGGTGCTGCAGTTGTAATGGGTACTATTCACTTGGAAAACCCACCGTGCTTTGGGTTTTCTTATTTTGCAGGTTCAAATAGAAATGTTGGAGAGCAAGGGCGCACCGCAGGCAAGGGAGAGGAGCAAGTGACTTGAGATGAGGTGTTTCTAACTGGCTGTATACAATATTGAAGGTTTTTATGTATTGTTTCATGCGTTTTTGTATTTTTTCATAGCTGCGTAATGAAATACAAATTTATAGCTGCGTTTTTGTTAAAAGCTTTTGTTATTAAAATAGGGGAACATAATGAAACACGGATTTAGAAACACCCATTGTTTCCAACAACCTTTCACATTGTGTATTATGCTATTTCATTCTACAGGTTGAAAGTGGAAGGTTGGAGAGTGGAGTTGCAAGTGAAAGGTTACTGAGCAAGGGGAGACTGCAAAAAGTGAGTTGAGGGTTTTCTAATCATTTGAGTTGTTAGTTGTAAAGGGATTTAAAATGTTATGAGGGTTTTTATTTGTAAATTGTTTTCAAACTTTAAGTGGGTTTAGGGTTTTGTAAAACCTAGTGTTTTGCATCTTAGAATTTTAGAAAACAAAATGAATGTCTTTACAGCCTTTTGTTATTTACACCTTAGGAATGTAATGAAAGACACTGTTTTATAAACACCCACGAGGGTTTGGGTATGTTGTGATGTGGTTTGCATTCTTATAAACACCCTGTGTTTTCCATTTCATTCATGTTGGAGTGATAATTGCAACTGCAAATTGTATTTGTTTGTCATGGCATTCCAAGGGGCCACATTTATTTGAGGCATTTTTTCAAACAATTCATTACCTTGTCTTTGAAAGCATATTAGTGAGCAATAACAGAGACAAGGTAGTGATCAGTTTGAAAATTGCCTCAAAGAAATGTGGTGACAAGGCATAGACAAGGCAATGAACTATTTGTAAGTATGATTGCTTATGTATGGCTTGCCATTGTGTTTTGGCAGACATATACTCACCTCACGCTGTGTTTTCCAACTTGCAATCACACTATGCATGTATATGGTTGTTGGAAAACATTGTGTGTTTACTATGAAAGCATAATAATAGATTTGGATTGTCATGGCATTGCAACACCATGGTGATTGGGATGACATGACAAGCCATAGACAAGGCAATGAATTGTTTGTATGTATGATTGCTTATCTATAGCATGCCATTGTGCTTTGGGAGACATATACTCACCTCACACTGTGTTTTCCAACTTCCAATCACTATGCATGTAAATGGTTGTTGGAAAACATTGTGTGTTTTCTATTAAAGCATATTAGTAGATCTAGATTGTCATGGCATTTGAACACCATGGTGATTGGAATGAGATTGCTTGTGAACTGTTTCAATGTATGATTGCTTATATAGGGCATGCCATTGTGTTTTGGCGGACATATACTCACCTCACACTGCACGCTTTCCAACTTGCAATCACACTATCCATTATCTTATATGTATTTTACCATTTACTTTAGAGTGTTGTAGATATTTTATGGTCTATGGTTTCATTAAAGCTAACAACGAGAATCCATTGCACATTGTGTTGTGTAAGCTTCCATGCATTATACCATAATCATTGTTATAAGTGTATTCTCTGTTGTGCACTTGAATGTTTTTGTTCTATTCCATTTTTATTCTTTTTTGGGGGCTACAGACTGTAAGGTAACCCATAGTGATCAGGTAAGATTGAGAGACCATTTTCATTGTTTGTTTTATTGCTTGCATTAGAATGACAAGATTAGTATTAGTATTAGTTTTTTGTGATAACTCTCGAACTTTATGGCCTGAGGATTGGGAAGCAACCCATATCCTCCTAGGTAAGATTCAAATATTGTCTTCAGTATTCCGATTCATTTCTTGCATTAGAATGAAATGATTAGTCTTTTAAACTAAATCTTCTGTTTTATGGGGTTAGTTTACATTGTTTTTTCTTGATATTGTTATTTCCTCTCTGTGCCATGTATGCAAAATGTTCACATGAACTAGTCTCAGGTGAATTTATAAACTAATTTAAATAATTTTCTTCCCTCTCTTTTTCAAACAACACACCATTTATTGCATATTTCATGTTTCAACTACTAGAAGAAATTTGTAAATTAGGAATACAAATATGCAAGTTTGACATGATAGCTTATAATATACTTGCTTTGTTGTATCGATATGGAGTTTGATTTGAAAGGCATGCTAAGCTCAAACTAGGTTAATCTATAGGTATTTCTAATTTTCAACTTAATACACATATCCAATTTGTCCATGCGCGAGGGTATACACTAGAATAAATATTGACTATTTTATATTGCTACATGCTACTGATTCCCAATTATGGCCATGTTTTACATGCCAGGAAAAGTAGCTTTCCATAGCTTGACAGAAGAAATCCCTAAAATATAAGTTCCATTTGTCTTTGTCATATATGATAACCTTGTTTTGTCTTTTGGCATAGAAATGAGTTTCTTGTGATATGGATGGTACAACAATGATGTAGAGTATAATTGTGGTTATGATTGAGGACAACTTCTTATGTAATTGTCTGATGGAAGGTCAACTTGATATTAAGTTAGGGCTGCTACAGTACTGACTTAATGGATTTATGTTGTAGAATTGTCATAATACATATTACTGTGTTTTTTAATTATGTATGTTTGATTCGAAAGTTACATAATTTTTGTTGGAAAAAGTTGTCTATTTGAACAAGTGCATAGCACAATTTTTTCTTTTTTTATTGAATTAAAGTTGTTCATAAAAATACAAAGAACCATGGCTATTCTCAAATAATAGCCATAACTAGTATGGCTAGATAGTTGTCATTTAATTAAGATACATATTAGCCCTCCAAAGAAGGGAAAAATGAAAATAGAAAGAACAATAAATCTGTCACATACCAAATGGGACTGAAGCAAGAGAAAACTATAAACTGAAATAGTCTCAATTGAATAGTAACCAATTGAAGTGTTCAACTGTGTAGGTTCTCGTATCGACTTTGATATCCAATTGATTAGCCACATGGTTCATAGTATGATGTACGTCCTTGAAGCATTTATAATAGGATTTGTTCAAACATCCCTCAATACAATGAAGAGTTATCCAAGCAGGTTCAGTCTAAGCTGACTTGTAGTTGTGAACAAGAATCATGGAGGCTTAGTGTATGACATCTCCAGCCTAAGGCATAGCTCACAAAGTTAATGGATTTTTTTTGTGACTAGTATCATAAGGGTATTATTTTAGGTCCTAGGAGGTCAAATTTGCTACTTTGTACACTATAAATTTTTGAATTTACAATGAATCTGCATTGCATTAGGAAAATGATAGATTCCATGAACAGATCTTAGTTAAGTTGATTGGATGATTGCATACTCTTCAACATAAGGTGTACAATACTATATAAAGGCCGATTTACATCGACAAGGAAACGAACTATTTTTGTGTATGATTGGATATCTATGGGTTGCCACTATGTTTTGGCAGACATAAAATCACCTCACACTATGTTTTCCCACTTCCAATTGTATTGTGCATGTATATGCTTGTTGGAAAAAATCGGGTGTTTACTATCAAAGCATGATAGTAAATATGGATTGTCATGGCATTGCAACACCATGGTGATTGGAATGCCATGACAAGCCATAAACAAGGTAATGAACTGTTTATGTGTATGATTGCTTATCTATGGGTTCCCACTATGTTTTCGCAGACATATACTCACCTCGCACTATGTTTTCCAACTTGGAATCCTTTTGTGCATGTATATGTTGGTTGGAAAACATCGGGTGTCTAGTACGAAAGCATAATAGTAAATATGGATTGTCATGGCATTGCAACACAATGGTGACTGGAATTCCATGACAAGCCATAGATTAGGCAATGAATTGTTTCTATTGTTTGTCTATGGCTTGGCATGGAATTCTGAGATGATGGTCGTGGAATGCAATGACAATCCATATTTTCAATTATGCTTGGATACATTTTTTCAACAATCCATATTTACTATTTAGCCATGGTGTTCGAAGCCATGAGAATCCATATTTACTATTATGCTTTGATATATTTTTTGCAAGCATGTGTAGCTTGTTCAAAAGAACCCGTTTTAGGCTTTTAGCCATAGAAGCAAGGCAGTGAACTGTTTGCTAGATTTCTTTCTTAGACATGAATGAAAATTGTGGTAGCATAATGAATTGTTTCATAAAATGCCTCAAAGAAATATGGCCTCATGGTGATGGAATGCCATGACAATCGATATTGTAGCTGCTGCAATACGGATTGTGATTGTAACACCTACTCATTAAACTATCAATAAAATTAATAAATTAGACAAAAATAACAAAAAAATTATGATAACAGGAGGAAATTCATTTAAAACCAACTTAACAAACTTCATTACTATGAAAGTAGTATTTTAGTCAGTGTCTTAGATAAATTTTTTCCTTTAATGAATCTGAACAATATATGGTCTTTATATTGAAACGATTAACATATTCATGAATTGAATGCAATCATTAGACTAAGATAAGTAATATTAAAGAAATTCAAAAATCTTCACAACCATAAAACATGAATGAGACTATAACACCCTATTTTTTTTTAGTGGAAAACCCTCTTGGGGTAGAAAAACCACTTGAAAATTTCCTCACTAGCTTAATCTAAAAACTTGTTGTTTACAATGCCTCGTTGGCTATATATCAACATTTTCAATCACTATTTTAATAATACACAAAGTATCACTTCTGTTTCTTTTACAACATCTTCTGATCTTGCATCACTCAAGATTCAGATGCAAAAGTTTAAGTACAACATAATTAATTAATTTCACAAAGCACTGAATGTGCTATCCAAATAACTTTCAAATATGAATCAATGAAATGTCATTTCTAAACTAAGAATAATACTTCTTTTCTACTCACCATATTTTTCAAAGAATACATGGAAGGATATATATATATAATGTTATGGATTACCGAACTGGAGTATCTTTTCAAAATGAAAAGTAACTTTCTTCTCTAAATGTCCCTTAATAGGTAACAGTTACAAAACTAAAATGTTTTTAACAAATTTTAATCAATGCTTCCTTGAAAAAATTCCCGTTGTCTTGACATAACAATATATCATAAAGATATTCAAAAGTATACCTTGTGTTCCCAAATGATAAAGAAAACTGAACCATGATAGGAACAACTAACACTTGACACAATGCAAACCAAAAATTGTAATCATATGAACGAAGCTTGAAAATAACTAACCACAATGCCAACATGGTATGGGCTTGGATTTATTTAAAGGGATAATCCTTACTCTTGTTACTCATGTATTTACATGTCCTATTTCAAGTGGGAGATTCATAAAAAGCATGTACTAAAATTCCACACTATGTTTTCCAACTTGCAAAGATTCAGTGCATTTGGATTTGTTTTCCAATTGTTTTTAGAGCAGATTCCTTTTTTTCATTACACACTTTCCAATACGTCCTCATATGTGTTTTATTACTACCATGTCAGACAATTCTCATAACAAATATTTTTCAGATTATGTTTGATTTCTTGCATGCTAAGGGATAGAGTTTTGAATGTATTGAATACTTTCAAATGATAAAGGGAAAAACATGTATTAATGAAGTTTTCATGCTTATGGATGAGTTTCAAAAGTATATCAGAGTCCAAAAAGGAATACATTTCAAGAGTTAATGGGTTGCAGTTTTTATAACACCCTGTGTTTTCCAATATGCAGTTTTAAAAATAGTATTCATCTAACTAAGAGCTTTTATTTTCATAAATGTTTTGCGATGTTTATTTATGTTCTCAAGTAGTCGATGAATCAGTATTTGGAAGTAAATATCAATTTTTTTGTAGATGCTTGTAGCACTATTTGTTATTGACTTTTTTTCCCTTATTTTTTGACAGCACAACCAAAAATGTTGAACTCAAGAATTCACATTGGGTAGCTTCCTCGCGACAATGAGGAAGACAATGGAAGTCCCTTCAGTACGAAGAGGCTGCATCATTCCTTCAAATTCAATTTTCATATGGTAGAGGATGCCATTCGCAAGATCAACAGATTTCTCGAGCCCACCGAACTTGTACTCCCATATTCTGAGCCTGATGTAGCATGGGGTTTCCTGTCAAACTCCATGGACCTGCTGACAAACCATATTCTAGTTCATATTTTCTGTGAAAAATATGTTTAGAGACATGTGGTCAATCACATTCATCTTGAGGAAGCATTGGAAAGATATGATGTTGATCAAGGTGTCTACCTCATTAGTGGCATCTTCTCACATTCATTGCCTCAATCATCCTTAGATATGAGGTGTCTACAACAAAAATTTAGCAGTGCCATACAACATCAGGCTGATCATTTTTTCAACCAAGAAATGTGATTGCATGGTCATGTTGTTGAGCCACATGTACAAGAGGACATACGAGAGATGTATCTTGCCCTATGCACACTGCTTGACCACCCCACACCAATTTTTTCAAATGATGAAAGGGTTATTTAGTGGCTTGATGTAGGATGCCCCTACCATTCCAATGAGGGCACAAAAGTAAAGACATAAAATGTAAAGAGTGAATCTAATTAGGATGTTGAAAGACTTTTTAAATGAAAAATGGAAACTAAAACTTCAAATTTTATTTTCTATTACTCTTTTGAAACAGTATAGTTGAATAAATGATATTTTGTATTGATATTTATTAGTGTTTATTACTATATTTTTTATCACTCTTTATTACTGTTTAATACTTGACTACTATTTTGTAAAACTACAGATTGTAAAACACACGGTGTTGTAAAAACAACAACTCACTCATAGTTGTAAAACGCAGGGTGTTGTAAAGTATTTTGTATTACTCTTAATTAGTGTTTATTGGAAGTATTTTGTATTACTCTAATTACTTTATTACTGTAGGAAATTTCAAGGTGAAGAACATCAAACACATGGAATGCAATATCATAGGTACAATTAACAAGGTATGAATGAGCAAGAACTTTTCAGTAGATAAAGGTCATGAACATTGAACCAATAGTAGGACAGTCACCACAACATTTAATTAAACCTATGGTCAACACTCTCTTTTCCATTTTTATTCCCAATTTCATCCATGAAGAATTTCCTCAACTTGTAGATCCTATTGTTAGCCATAACTTGAGCAGGTGTCGAGGATAGCTTTCAGTTTTTTATTACCCAAGCAACAATTGACAAAATTTGGCCTTACCGGATAACATGTGGTGAAAAGCTTTTTGAATTTATTGTGGAAAAGAGTTCTTTACACTATAATGTGCATTTTTAAATTAACCTTTTTTGCATGAATTCCATATCTTTGACTAATTATTTCGAGCTTGATGACCTTGATCAAGAATGAGGAGGCTTGGGCTTTGTAAAAGTAGGTTTCCAATATACTTTGCCTCTTCAGGAAGGCTCCTATTTGTCTCACAAGTTAAGTATACAAAAATATTGTAGCCAATAACAAGCACACTTTTTTTCTTCTGTCACTCACAAAGCATCGCCAAATGCCTCAAATTTTCCAAATTTTTCCCCATGATCTGTTTTCTCTTAGCCAATTTTATAATCTCTTCATATTCATAGTTGGAATGAATTTCATTCACAAAGGTTGTTGATCTATTTAGCATGTAAACTGGAATGTCAATAATCCACTTCTTGAACTCTCTTTCCCAAGGGAAAATAATGTTTTTTGGAGCAATAATCAAAGGCTTGCTTAAGCCCTTACAAAAATCTTATAAGCAGGCCTTTGTTTATTGCTCCAAAAAACATGCTTTTCCCTTGGGAAAGAGGTTCAAGAAATGGAGTATTGACATTCTAGTTTACATGCTTAATAAATCAAAGACCTTTGTGAATGGAATTCATTCCAATTGTGAATATGAAGAGATTATAAACTCCGCTAAGAGAAACTAGGATCATGGGAAACAAAATGGAAAAATTTGAGGTTTGGTGATGCTTTGTGAGTGACATAGAAGAAAAGTGTGCTTGTTATTGGCTACAATCTTTTTGTATGCCTAACTTGTGAGACAAATATGAGCCTCCGAAGAGGCCAAGCATATTGAAAACCTACTTTTTATAGAACCTTAAGCCTCCTCATTCTTGATCAAGGTCATCAAACTCGAACTGGCCGATCAAAGATATGGAATTCATGCAAAAAAGGTTAATTGAAAATTGCACATTATAGTGTGAAGAACTCTTTTCCACAATAACTTCAAAAAGATTTTCACCACATGTTATCTGGTAAGGAAAAAAAAATTCAATTGTTGCTTGGGTAATAAAAAACTAAAAGCTATCCTCAACACCTACTCAAGTTATGGCTAACAATAGGATCTACAGGTTGAGGAAATTCTTCATGGATGAAATTGGGAATAAAAATGAAAAAGAGAGTGTTGACCATAGGTTTACTTAAATGTTGTGGTGACTATCCTACTATTGGTTCAATGTTCATGACCTTTATCTACTAAAAAATTCTTGCTCATTCATACCTTATTAATTGTACCTATGATATTGCATTCAATATATGTTTGATGTTATTCACCTTGAAATTCCCATATTGAAATACATTAATTAACCACTTAGGAAAGGAATTAAAAAACAAGATGTTGTCACATGTGAAAAGAAGAGGACCTTAATGTTGTTCAAAGAGAGTTGCAATCTTGCTGCAGAGCACCTTGTTGCTGAATTTAATGAAAAGAGTCTAGATAGGTAGATAGAGTCATAATAATGTTGAATAAGACCATGTGAGGCTCTTTTATAATGTTTTTTTTGGTTTTTAGTCATTATGTGGTTATTAGGAGAAATGTTGCAAATTGGATAAAATGTTGTCAAGACAATTTTGTAAAAATGTAAAAAATGTAAAATCATGGAATGTCAAGGGTCAGGTAGTTGTATACACAGTTTTAGGAATTTGTAGGTGCCATTTGAGGTATAAATATGTTGTGAACTCATTGGAGGAGGTTGTTGAAGGGTTTAGAGAAGAAAACCAATAAAATTTCTTAAGTTTCTTGTTATTTTCTAGTAAATTCCGAGTTTGCAGACCTGGTACGGTTTTGTACACACTACCATTGAAGTGATTTGCATTTGGAATAGTAATAATATGTGTTAGCTTCATTTCAAAGTTGTTTTTATTAGTTTTGGGGGTGTTTTGTGAATTTAACACACCATTTCCTTCAAGTGGCCAGAAAATAGGGGTTAAGGGTTTGATTGTTAAAATGGATTGACAGGACATTCCAAATTTTTGAATCAATTGTTTCTTGGTGGAATGGGCCTAAGTAAGTTAGGAGTAGGGGTAGGTAACATGGATTAATATTGGTAGAGAATTTACAAGGGTTTCTCCATGCTTCCCTATTGAAACATTGAATTATAGGCCTTAAGAATAAGGCAAGAGTTGGTAACTAGGAGAAATTGTCTGAGAATAAGGTAGGACAGGCTAGTCTTGATGTGAGTGAGAGTATTTTATTGTGTTTAGCAGGTTGGAAAAGTTTGGAAAGGTCATTTGTGTGATGGGGAATGGAACCCTAGTTGTTAAAAGGTGAGAACAAGTGAATTTGAGTGGTTTAATGAAGGAAGAGTCAAAGAATCTTGGGGGCAACATATTTGAGTGGTTTAATGAAGGAAGAGTGAAAATATGAAGGTGAACTTCAAAACATTGTTTTGTTACGGTCTGTATAAAAGAAAGTGATCAATCAAGAAGAATTGACAAGTCAGTCACAACCTAGTGTGTTTACCATTGTGCAAATATTATGTGCATTTTGTGTTCAAAACGTATGAACCGATATTATTACCATGTTTGTTGAAAGTGAGGGTTGTTAAAAAATAAATATGAAGGTCAAGTTGAAAACATTGTTTTGTTACAGTGTGCATAACAAAAAGTGGTTAGTGAACAAGAATTGAGAAGTGAGTCACAACCCTTTATGGTTTCCACCTTGCAACTGTTATGTGCATTTTTTTGTGTTTGAAACATATGAACATATATTGAAATGGAGTGGTTTGCTGAAAGTAAGGGTTGTCATAAAACAAGAAGGTGGATTTCAAAACATTCTTTTCTTACAGTCAGCAAAAAAATAAGAAGTGAGCCACAACCCACTGTGTTTTCCATGATGCAATTGTTATGTAAATTTTGTGTTTGAAACATATGAAAATATATTTAAATGGAGTGGTTTGTTGAAAGTAAGGGTTGTCATAAAACAAGAAGGTGGACTTCAAAAAATTCTTTTGTTATAGTTTGCAAAAAAATAAGAAGTGAGCCACAACCCACTGTGTTTTCCATGATGCAACTATTATGTAAATTTTGTGTTTGAAACATATGAAAAAATATTGAAATGGAGTGGTTTGCTGAAACTAAGGGTTGTCATAAAACAAGAAGGTGGAATTCAAAAAATTCTTTTGTTATAGTCTGCAAAAAATAAAAGTGAGCCACAACCCACTGTGTTTTTCATGATGCAACTATTATGTAAATTTTGTGTTTGAAACATATGAATATATATTGAAATGGAGTGGGTTTTTGAAAGTAAGGGTTGTCATAAAACAAGAAGGTGAACTTTAAAACATTCTTTTCTTACAGTCTACAAAAAACTAAGAAGTGAGCCACAACCCATTGTGTTTTCCATGATGTAATTGTTATGTAAATTTTGTGTTCAAAACATATGAACATATAGTGAAATGGAGTGGTTTTCTGAAAGTAAGGGTTGTCATAAAACAAGAAGGTGGAATTCAAAACATTCTTTTCTTACAGTCTGCAAAAAAATAAGAAGTGAGCCACAACCCACTGTGTTTTCCATGATGCAACTGTTATGTAAATTTTGTGTTCGAAACATATGAATAGATATTGAAATGGAGTGGTTTGTTGAAAGTAAGGGTTGTCATAAAACAAGAAGGTGGACTTCAAAACATTCTTTTGTTACAGTCTGCAAAAAAATAAGTGAGCCACAACCCACTATGTTTTTCATGATGCAACTGTTATGTAAATTTTGTGTTTGAAACATATGAACAAATATTGAAATGGAGTGGTTTGCTGAAAGTAAGGGCTGTTATAAAACAAAAAGGTGGACTTCAAAACATTATTTTCTTACAATTTGCAAAAAAATAAAAAGTGAGCCACAACCCACTATGTTTTCCATGATGCAACTATGAATAGATATTCAAATGGAGTGTTTTGCTGAAACTAAGGGTTGTCATAAAACAAGAAGGTGAACTTAAAAACATTCTTTTTTTATAGTTTTAAAAAAAAAAGAGGTTAGCCACAACGCACTGTGTTTTCCATGATGCAATTGTTATGTAAATTTTGTGTTTGAAACATATGAACAGATATTCAAATGGAGTAGTTTTCTGAAAGTAAGGGTTGTCATAAAACAAGAAGGTGAACTTCAAAACATTCTTTTCTTACAGTTTGCAAAAAAAAGAAGTGAGCCACAACCCACTGTGTTTTCCATGATACAACTATTATGTAAACCTTTAAGCTATATCATTACTTGTTTAAAGAACTCAATTACAAGAAACTAATCATAGCCAAGTCAAGTACTCATAAGAAGGGTCCAAAGAGGGTTTCGCAGATTTACATCCAAGAATAACAAAGTTTATGAAAGATAACAAGATTTACTTTCTTCTCAAGAACCGACAACCAAAACAAAAAGAGACTCAAAAACTTAAGCTAGAAAAAAAATTCCTTAAGACTAAGAGAGAGGAATCAGTGACACCTCCGCCTCTCCATAAAATAGGTCTTACAAAAGAATTTTTTTAAAAAACCCTTGAATACAACTTTATGTTATGATATTTATCTTCCAAGCCCTTAGTCTTTGATTGCATAACCTTTATATTTCCTTCATATTGTTCTTCATATGGTATGGTATGAATGTTGTTATGATACATGAAGGTATGCTTGACCTGTACATAGATAAAGATATGTGAGATTTAAAAATATGAATGACCTAGCCGGGTGAAAAAAAGAAAGGAATGTGACACATTGATTAGATGCAAGGAAGGCATATTATAAATGGCTTACGAAAAGTATTCGATATGGGAGTAAAGGTTATGAAAGGTTGGATATGCAAATGAATGGAATGTAAATGCTATCAATTCATCATTTTTTAGTTGTACGTAGAAAATGAAATGCGAGATATAGAAATATGAATGACCTAGGTGGATCCAAAGAAGAAAGGAATGTAATGCATTGATGTGATGCAAGGAAAGCATATAAAAGGTTTATGAAATGTCTTCGATATGGGAGGAAAGGATATGGAAGGCTAGACATGGAAATGAATGGAATTGAAAGGCTATGAAGTGATCATTTATTTCATCATAGAGTGGAACGATTCCCCCTTTGTTATTGGTTATGCTTTTTGTAATCATCATAGGGCAGACTGACTTGATACATACACATAAGAAAAACTCATGCCCCATTCCTCACTCTCCTTAATACACAACAAGGTGTAGAGATCCTCAAGCTTCCTTAGAATGTGAGAACAAAAGAAAAGATATAAAAATATAATGATATTGATGGAGACAAGAGACAAGAGATAAGATAAAGTACAAGTTGTCATGCATGTAGTATGAAAATGATAAATATGCAAGATCATGATAATGAAAAAATGCAAATGCTAATGCATATGATAAGGACCAGTGCACAAAATAGTTGTAGGATGGAAAACACAGTGGGTTGTGACTCAGATAAGGACATATGGATAGATAGGGATCAATGATATGGGTAAATGATAGGACATGTAAGGATACACCTTATATGGAGGATGAAGATAGATGGATCAAAGTATGGAATTCTATGGGTGGATAGATCAAATGACAAGGGAACCCAAAATGTTTACTCCTATACAAAGGAGAAATATAGGACCTATGGAGGAATCCAAAGATGGCATGTCAAAGTAATAACATGCCCCCATGGTAAGAGGTATGACAAGTTATAACGACATGACATGGATATGGAAGATAAATGGACATGAAAGGAAACAAGACATGGACGACATGTAATATGGAGGATGTAAGACACACATGGTATAAAGCATGCATTAGATTCAATTTCTTGGAATTCCTCCCCAATACTTTATGTAAGATCAAAGGAAGGTGGATGGATAAAGTAGATAGCATGGAATATAAATGAAGGAATATGATGCCTAAGTGGGAATAGGATAATCAATAATGTATCGTACGAATGGAAAATTCTTGCCCCCAAGTGTACTATTCACCTCCTCACCATTCACTTTGGCCAATAGGAAGAGAACTTGGCTGAAAAACGTCCCCTTCATAGCATCTAAATTGCTGCAAACTCATGAACTAGGAAATAAAAATGACATAGGTGGTTCAATTTCATCTTCATGATATGCAACAAAAGATAGTGGCAGCCTTGCATTTCCAATGCTCAACAATTTGGCTAGTGATTGTTGAGTTGTGGAGGAAATGGTATGGGATTGGATTTTGTTTAAAGGGATAATTGTTACTCCCGTATGTAGATATCCTATTTCAAGTGGGAGCTTTCCTATTTGTTCCATATCCACTACTGCATTACACAAATTCCCTCCTAGAAACTAACCTCCAATGCAACTATTGTTGTGGCATCTTAAAATTTTATTAGTTGTGCAACAAGACCTTTCACTTTTGACCTATCAGTTGTATGGCAATACCTTCCATTGTTGTCTTTATTTTATGAAATTCCTTTCTTTTAGATTGCAGCTCTCTTCGAACAACATTAAGCTCCTCTTCATTTCACCGTGACAACTTCTTCTTGTGTTTTAATTCCTTTTCTAAGTGGTTAATTTTTGTGTTCACTTGTTCTACTCCACTTTGACCATTTCCAGCTATTATTTCTGTAGTGTTTATGATTAGAGTATGCAATGTTTCTTTGCAAGCTCGCGGAACTTTGTTCCTTTTTTCATATATAAGATTTTCATGCCTCCAATCTAACCGATTCTCTTTTCTACACTACATCCGATATTGCCTTTCCTTATCATCCATTTCCACTGTATTTGTTCCATGGAATTAAGCAACTCAAGAATGCTTCCTTCACGACCAACCCCACTTATAGCATCATCTCTCTCTATCTTTATCTTGCACAATTTTTTATGCAATAGAAAACCTTTAGAGTTAATCCCCTTTTGCATTTCCATTTTCTGCTTGCACATACTACACATGTTCCTTCCTCCACTTGTCAGGAGCAGGAACAACCTTATTAGTCAATACATTATCTATCTCATTTACTTTGGTCTGCTTCTTTCCAACTATTTTTAGAGTAGATTGCTTTTTTTCATTGCATATGAAATTGTGCAAGCAGAGAAAGCGAGAGATGATGCTATAAGTGGGGTTAAACAAATGAAGGAAGGAAAGAATTCTTGAAGTTAGCAATTCCATGGAACAAATACAATTGGAAATGGATGATAAGGAAAAGGCAATATCATATCTAAGTGTAGACAAAGAGAATCAGCTGGGTGGAGGAATGAAATTCTTATCCGAAAAGGAAGACAAGTTCCCTAACGAGCTTGCAAAAAGAAACATCTGCATACTCTAATCATAAACACACTACAAAAACAATAGCTGGAAATGCTCAAAGTGGAGCAGAACAAGCAAACACTAAAATTAACCACTTAGAAAAGGAATTAAAACACAAGAAGTTGTCACAGTGAAAAGAAGAGGAGCTTTAACAATTTCTTCTGGAGAGAGCTACAATCTAAAAGACATGAATTTCATAAAACAAAGACAACAATGGAAGGTGTTGTTGCACAACTGATAAAATTTTAAGATGCCACAACAATAGTTGCATTGGAGGTTGGTGGAGGAGGGAATTTGTGTAATGCGGTAGTGGATACAGAATAAACAAGAAAGCTCCCACTTGAAATAAGATATCTACATATAGGAGTAACAATTATCCCTTTAAACAATATCTAATCCCATACCATTTCCTCCACAACTCAACAATCACCAGCCAAATTGTTGAGCATTGGAAACGCAAGGCTTCCACTATCTCTTGTTGCATATGAAGATGAAATTGAACCACCTATGCCATTTGTATTTCCTAGTGCATGAGTTTGCAACAATTCAGATGCTATGAAGGGGACATTTTTCAGCTAAGTGCTCTTCCTATTAGCCGAAGTGAATGGCGAGGAGGTGAATAGTATGGGCTTCAATTTTGTTTAAAGGGATAATCTTTACTCCTGTATGTACATGTCCTATTTCAAGTGGGAGCTTTCTTGTCTGTTCCGTATCCACTACTGCATTACACAAATTCCCTCCTCCACCAACCTCCAATGAAGCTATTGATGTGGCATCTCATACTTTTATAAGTTGTGCAACAACACCTTTGAATTTTTGACCTATCAAAATGCTTTGCAGGACCATTATAGGTAAGGTGAACATTTCGTACAACAATTTTGTGCATTTGTTGATAATAAGGGTTGTTATAAAATATGAACGGTGAACTTCAAAATATTGTTTTCTTACAATCTGCATAAAAGAAAGCACTCATTGAACAAAGCTTGAGAAGTGACTCTTGTTCTTGAGAAGTGAGTCACAACCCATTGTGTTTTCCATCATGCAACTACTTCTCACAACCCAGTGTGTTTTCCATCATGCAACTAATATGTGCATTTTGTGTTCAAAACATATGAACAAATATTCGAATGGAGTGTTTTGCTGAAAGTAAGGGTTTTTAAGAAATATGAAGGTGAAGTTGATAACATTGTTTTGTTATAGTCTGCATAAAAGAAAGCGCCCATTGAACAAGACTAGAGAAGTGAATCACAACCCACTGTGTTTTCCATCCTGCAACTACTTCTCACAACCTAGTGTGTTTTCCATCATGCAACTAATATGTACGCATTTTGTGTTCGAAACATATGAACAAATATTCGAATGGAGTGTTTTGTTGAAAGTAAGGGTTTTTAAAAAAATATGAAGGTGAAGTTGAAAACAATGTTTCGTTACAGTCTGCATAAAAGAAAGCGCTCATTGAAGAAGACACGAGAAGTGAGTCACAAGCCACTGTGTTTTCCATCCTGCAACTACTTCTTAGAACCCAATGTGTTTCCCATCATGCAACTAATATGTGCATTTTGTGTTTGAAACATATGAATAGATATTCGAATGGAGAGTTTTGCTAAAAGTAATGGTTTTTTTAAAAATACGAAGGTGAAGTTGAAAACAGTGTTTCGTTACAGTCTGCATAAAAGAAAGAGCTCATTGAAGAAGACACGAGAAGTGAGTCACAAGCCACTGTGTTTTCCATCCTACAACTACTTCTCAGAACCTAGTGTGTTTCCCATCGCGGTAAACTAATATGTGTATTTTAGGTTCAAACATATGAACAAATATTCAAATGGAGTGTTTTATCGAAGTAATAGTTTTCTAAAAAGAAGGTGAAGTTGAAAACAGTGTTTTGTTACAGTTTGCATAAAAGAAACTACTCATTGAACAAGACTTGAGAAGTGAGTAACTACCCACTGTGTTTTCCATCATGCAACTACTTCTCACAACCTAGTGTTTTTTCCATCATGCAACTAATATGTGCATTTTGTGTTCGAAACATATGAACAGATATTTGAAAGGAGTGTTTTGCTGAAAGTAAGGGTTTTTAAAAAATAGGAAGGCAAAGTTGAAAATAGTGTTTTGTTATAGTCTGCATAAAATAAAGGGCTCATTGAACAAGACTCGACAAGTGAGTCACAACCCACTGTGGTTTCCATCCTGCAACTACTTCTCACAACCCAGTGTGTTTTCCATCATGCAACTAATATGTGCATTTTGTGTTCAAAACATATGAATAGATATTCAAATGGAGTGTTTGTTGAAAGTAAGGGTTTTAAAAAAAAAATGAAGGTGAAGTTGAAAATAGTGTTTTGTTATAGTCTGCATAAAAAGAAACCTTCCATTGAACAAGCAAGACTCTCGAAGTGAGTCACAAACCCAAAGCAGGTGTTTTTCTATCCCGCATCCGCCAACCTATCACTGTGCTTTCCATCATGCAACTAATATGTGCATTTTGTGCTTGAAACATATGAACAAATATTCGAATGGAGTGTTTTGTTGAAAGTAAGGGTTTTTAAAAAATAGGAAGGTGCAATTGAAAACAGTGTTTGCATATCGCCTAAAATGGTCATGATTAAGCTTGTTACTAATTGAATATGAATTATTTAATTAATTCTCCGCCCCATCTACATATAACAAATTTAATTATTTATTTATATCGCTCATTTTCTATCTTTTCACATTAAATTAAATATGAATTATTTCAATTAATCCTCCTGTTATCCGCAGATATAAATAAATCTCTTAACTATTTTATTTATATCGCTCATTTTTCTAATTCTTCTACCTTAATTAAATAAATAACTTTATTTAATTATTGTCATTTCCCATATTCTTCTTAATTAAATTAAATAATTTTTCATAATTTATTTATATTTGATTATCACATCATTCCAAAGTTTGAATATTTAAATATTCAAGTAATGGAATATTCCATTCACCCCATTATTAAATTAAATATTAAATATTTAATTCTAATTTCATTTCTAAAATATAATTAAATATGATTTATTTAATTATGCAAGTTGCCATATCCATCTCACCCTTCCAAATTCTAAACTCACCCTTCCAAATTCTTGACTCACTCTTCGAAATGGAAATTTCCCTTCGAAACTCAATGACGAAAATTGAAGGAAAAGGGAAACCTTCCATCTCCATCTCCACTTTCGAAAATCTCCCACCGTCCGTTCGAACAAGCTTAATCCGGGCTGTTGATCGAATCAGCCAATCAAATCCATTCGAAAACTCTATAAATGCCAGTGCAAATCCAAGCTTTGGTTACACACTATGCACGCAGACACCTACGCCTACCTATGCATTCATACACGTTTACATACTTACAATCAATTTATGCAAATCACATCATTTTTCAGCATCACAGCCATACTTTCATTTTAGCATAGCTTTGCATTTAGCATAATATGCATCTTAAAATCTCGTTCTTTAGCTATCCTTTTGTTGAGCTTGATCTGCTGATCTGAGAGCCACTTGGAAACCAACAAAACGCTGGAGTTAGAGAGAGATAAGACGATTTCGGGGAAGCTGTAGTAACAGTTTGAATATTCTGTTTTCTTTTTCATTTCTTTTTGATTTAATGTCTTATTTATATGTGTTTAAATTTCATTTAAATTGAT
>VDFB02186923.1:0-27177 GCA_007258455.2 Sequoia sempervirens | reverse complement strand
CAATAACTAGAATCGGAAGAACTTTCAAAATCAAAACTTCCAAAATTAGAATAGGGGATATACTCAGAGGCTCAATAACAAATAATGGGATACAAGGAAAAGTAATGGAGGAGTCCCACACACTAACCAAGCTAACAAGGATAGAAGCCACACTACTAATGTAACAGATTTAAACTTCATGACCAATTGGTGTAGGTTACATGATATTGCTGCTCATTTTGAGGTAAATTGCCCAAAAATGGAAAAGATGGTTAAAATGGATCAGGATGATTCTCAACCGGCCCAAGGCAATGTTAATAAGAGTAGCGGGTTTGTAGATATGGCCATGGCCTTTGAAACTTATGATGAGTTCAAGTTTCCCTTTCAGGAGGAGAATGAGCTTGAAACTGATACTTATAATGCTCAAAATTTCCAAGCTAAAGGAGGTCATTTTTTGTGAAACCAGAACAAAGGCCCATTTACCACATCTACTCCTCCTAGTAATAACATGATATCCCCGAATCCCAGAGAAAACAATAATTATGATGGTGAATCCATCCAATCTAAAAATAATTCTCATGGAAAAGTAGGAGCTCGAGGGTGGAAATTATCGATGGGTTTAAGGGATAGACTATAATATTTACTTTCCACCATTGTTTTAAAATATAATATAATGGCCCTCATTGTATTTTGCAAGGTAAAATGTACCCATGATATGTAATTCTCATGGGGCTTAAAATTGCTTTTAGATCATTGATCTAATGACCCTCGTTGTCCTCTGCGAGGTAAAATGTACCCACAATCTATAATGCTCATGAGACCTGAAATTGTGGGTCCCATGAGCATTATAGATCATCGGTACATTTTACCTTGTGGAATACAATAAGGTCCATTAGATTATATTGTAAATCAATGGTGGAAACTAAAGATTAGAAATATGGTCCTAAAGCAACTAATAAATATGATATACTATTGACAAATTAATATATAGATTTGTATTATACTAAGTTATAAAATTTAGGTGAATTTGATGTAATCATGTATTGAATATTATGACATATTTTTGAGTTAAAATTTTTAATAAATAAATTATTTGGCAATTTAAATAATACTAGAATAAAATTTTGTAAAAATATGGCAATTCAAGTCATGTTATAGCTCGAACTATTAGCCAATTTTGGATTCCCAAATTTCAACTATTAGCCAAATGGCGAATATTAGCCACTAAAAAAATTACTGCCTACCATGTTGTGCTCACATGCTTGATCATGCTCCTAAATTTATCTAACTACATTGGGAAACATAATTCCTTCCCCACCCTATTGATTAATCACATATTTTTTCGTATGCATATAAAGGTATCTTATCATTGAGGACATAATTCCTTATACCATTGTGTGTTCACATGTTTTACTATGTTGAGCCATATTAGGGTCATATACTTTCATCATGCTACATGTGCTTACATGATCCTTATCTCACTAGTAGGGATACCTCACTCTTCTTATTTTCTTATACTAGGGGAAATTTAGAGGTTTTGTGATGATTGTCTCTAGTCTATATGTTTTTATGCTTATTGATAGAGATGTGTTATTTATTTCTCCCATGGTTTATTTACAACATATATTAATTTACATGATTTATGTGCAACTACATGTTTACTTATGATTGAATTTACTTTTCATGTATTATTTTTCCTCTTCCCCAATTCCTTATATCTAATAGATGCAACTAGTTGAAGGGGTGAGATATATTATCAAGAACTAACATTCCTATGTTAAGATTTTAGATGGTTATTTATACTACATAGAGACTCACTACCATATCTAAACATATATTTAGTATATTATATGGATATGATGGAAGTTCCACACCACTCCACTACCATTGTAGTAGGTCTAGAGTATTACCATGTAGAAAGTAGAACTTTCTAACCCTACATGTCATCTCTCATTTTCATAGATAGTTGAATCAACTTGTAGTTATGATTATTATTACTTGTGTGATAGAAACTACTCACTACACATTTTTTCTCTATTTTGTAGGTTCCTATAGAGCATGAAGACCAAGGAGGACGAACTCATGAAGAAACCACTTGATGGGTCCATTACTTTACATAAAAAGTATATTTTTATGTCTAAATATTTACTTCTTATGCATGGTTATGAGTGCTCATATAATTTGAAATACATGTTCATGTGACAGACTCACATGCACCTCAAAGTGGCAAGAAAATGTAATGGTGAAATTTGCGTACTTATTCCAATTCTCATTTAATATTGGATCCACTTTGATGAAATTAATTAATATAATACATAATAAAAATTAACACATTTTAATGCTAATTTTGACTCCTTCCTTGATCCTTATCCATCCCCATTTACTCTCATTTTCATGTATTTCTATACATTCAACCCAATCCTAACCCCATTTTCACTTATCCCCAAACATCCACCTCATCATCAATCTATATTTCCATGCCCCTAATCTCTAGCTTGAGATTATACATTCCCTATCATGGGTTAATCTTACAATTGTAAAGTTTTATCTTCCATGACATAGAACTAGCCCTAAATTCACACTTTTAAGATCAAAAATTATTTACAACCACTCCTTGCTACTAGTTGTTGGGAGTTGAATTGTACATGTTTTCATGATTGTTTGTTATGCCTTGGTATTTAAATAAATTGATATGTTCATTTAAACACAACCTAGATCTCTTAAAAAATCCCACGAAATTATAAGGAGCATCATAGGAATATTTCAATTTGGAGCATTACAAGGAACTATGAATTGAATCAAAATAATTTGGAATATATAATGTTTGAGGGTGTTATTTTTTTATATTCATTTATGATCATAAAGATAATATAATTAAGGGGGTTGACCTTATAGAACATAGCCCTTACAATTTGATGATCTCTTGCAGGTATTTTAAAATACTATTTGTCCATACATATCAATAAATAATAGAGTGTAATGAATTAGACATAAACACATAGTTTACTAGACCAATTCTATGGGATTTAGGGTATATTTGCATATTAGAATAATTTTTCAAAGTGTGGGGTTGATCATATATAATGCATATTAACCTACACAAAATTTTATGACTATTATAGTTACTAGACAATGAATAGATCAAGAGAGAATTATATTTTGTGTACTAGGACAAATAAATTCTACGCAACATCAAACTATTCTTTACAAATTAGAAAGGCTAAATTTCCCATCTATCCTTATTTAATTTCCAAAATATTTATTTATTATAAATTTTCAATTCTTAGTTATAATCTATTTAAATCAAAGTTAGTAGTGCTTTATTGATATACATTAATTTTAATTAGTTACTTAGATTATATAAAAAATAGTTTTTTTCTTTTAGAATATTCTAAGAAAAAAATTAATCAATAATATTATAGATCATTGACATACTTTAAATATTTTACTATTTTTCTATTCAGTTTATTTATTTATTTGTTTGTTTTTTTATTAATGTAACCTTAAGAAGATCACACAAATATTAATCCAAAAATTTGGCTACATAAGCTTGAGAAATTCACACATGAATCTTAGGGACTACATATTCAATAACATAGTCTAAAAAACCTTTAAAAAATGAATGACAAGAAAACCTTACATTATAGACAAGAAAACCTTTAAGATTGACTTAGTAAAAGGATTAGACCACCTATCCTCTCTATAGAATTTGGAAGGATATACTATAGAATTTGGAAGTATATGTATATCCAAGTTAGTGACAAACATTAACAAGCATGAAGAGAGCATCAAAAGCTTAACCAAGGAGAGAACACCACCATAAATTTAATGAAGGAGAGAACACCAACAAGAAACAAAGAGAAGAATGGTTACTATCATTGGAATTACCAATATCAACCACCTTCTATTGCATCCTATAGGCCACTCTTACATCACTTCTAATAAATGAAATTATAAGGAGGGAGAAAATCTCACGCACATCAATCCTTCCTTTATGTAGAATGAATCCATAAACATCTTTTTCATGATTAACCAACACCAAATTAAAATCATACAATAGTTAACTAGTGCTAGATTTTTTATTAGACTATTTATATGTTTTTGATAAGGTAAGCAATATTTACAGGGTGTTGTACCATTTACATGACGAGCCTCATGGGCCAAAAAAGATCAATTCCAAAAAAAAAAAACCACGAACCAAAAAACCATAGACACAACAGACTAATAGCCGATAATAACACCACACAAACAAAGTAGCAGCAAACTAACTAGAATTCTCCCAATTCTAAGAGGGGAGGTTGACAACATCTTCCTCGACCCATTCGGGGCCTTCTTCAACAACCTTCTTATCCATCTTGTCCTTCAGCACAACAGAGAGGGTGCTAGTCACACAATGGACCAACTTGACAGTGAACGAGGTCAAGTCACTAATATTCTTCTCAAGCTTCACCATCCACTCCTGCAACACACTATAATCCTCTCCTTTATCCACAGTCTTCACAAAGTCAACACGCTCTACATCCTGAGGGTCAGAGGACTGGGAAGTCGAGTTCTCATTAAGCATTTTGTTGAAATTAGAAAAGTTGCTAGGCCCTTCAACAAACTCCTCCTCCTCTTCCTCAGACTCTTCCACATCCCTATTACCTTTGCTGTTAGACCGCTCCTCATCAGAAGAAATTTCACTAATCTGTGCTTTCTTGTTATTTTTAGCTGACCTACCAAATCTCCTAATGTTGGTATTTTCAACACCAATCTCCATCGTAGCAACAATCATGGTATCCCCCTAGGAGTCTCTCCCCACCACATTCTTCCCTCTGTTGTACGTGGCCAACGGCTCCATGAAACCCTTCCCCTCATCTTTCACTTTCTTCTTAGTATTAGGTTTGTTGTCAGTCTTGGCAAGGGCAGACTTAAGATGGAAAATAACAACCACAACATTTGACTGGGCAATCCCCACACTCCCCTTTTTCTTTTTTGTGGCCAGTTTAAGCTTAGGGGTTTCGACAGTCACTAGAGGGGTTTTTCTTTTGGGACCCTTAGACTCAGTCAGGGAGATATGGGTTTGAATAGGGGGTTCAATTTCCTCAAAGCAGACAATGGAAATGGGTTTGGGCGAGCATAGCGCAAGATGAAAATGACAAAGCCTCAGAATGAGGCCTTGGTGGATCAGGAGGGTAGGAGAATCCTTAGGGTTTTGAGTAGCAAATTCAATGCACTTCTCAATAAAGCTTTCCAATTTAGCAAGCTTAATAATGAAGGGTACTCCCCTTACAATCTAAAACTCAAAAACAATAGATAATGACACAAACAAAATGCAAGAAGGAAAGAAAATATTTTCTATTATCACTAAAATAAAAATGAAATTACAACATTATATTTTCCATCACATGGGCTTTCTGATTACATAAATATGTAACTAAGAAATCGGAAACACCATCTACTCTACTCCGGCCTCCCCTCTGTAGTCCCCCTTTACATCCTTTTATTTGGAAGGTGTAACCACCCTAGAATCTTCTAGAAAGTGTAACTTCCTCAGGAAGATATTTGAAATTTTATTAATTTTGGTATTACAACTTTGTAGGGTCATAACTTTGATCTCTGACTGCCGGATTTTCTGCACTATAATACCTTTTCAAAAAGGTCTCGAGAAAATCTTGTGTCAAAAAGTAGGGCCTAAAGGCTAGCTACTTTCATTTTCCACCAATTTTTAGGCCCATCTGGAGCCTCTAAGTGCCTCAAAATTGACCTTGAAGATTTTACTAGGATTTTTAAAAATTAAAATTTTAATATCTCTCAAATGACAAATGGTATTGAAGTGATTTCTTCACCATTGGCTTCAATTTACCATTTTGGAGGTCTATGTAAGATTTTATGCCCAACTATGCATAAATACAAACTTACTAAAATAGTAACCTTGCCAAATTTAGCCCTTATTGAAAAGAAACAACATTTTTTTGGGTGATGCAAGATTGTTTACACCCGGATGCTCCTTCAAGATGTAATGTCCCATTTAGCCCTACGCTTCTTCATTTGGATTTAGCCTATTTTTGATCGCCAGAGGCTAAGGTAAGCTTCGAATTAGGTTTCAAACTTCTGGAGGACGTTTTCATCTTTTTGGAGCTTGCATGTAATGTTGAACTTGGATTGCGGATTCCATCTGGGTTTTCTGAGAGCTTCGCGTTGGTGGTTTCGGTTCGGCATTCTGAGCACTTTCGAGAATTTACTATTTTTAGTAAATTCTATTCTGGCAGTGGTCCTGTTGACTTCGGCTTGGTTGGCTCTCATCTTCAGTATGTTCAGTTGGTTTGATCAATCTTGACCTTGGGAAGCATTTTTGGTGAGATATCCAGTTGATTTTAAAATGTTATACTTTAATGTTATATTTTATTATTGAGACCCCTTGGCCTAGTGAAGCAACTTTAAGTTGTTCATAAAAGGGGGATTTTGAGGGGTGGCGCCTCATGGAGTTATTTTATTATATTCTAAGGTCCAAAAATCAATGTTTGAAAAGGGACGCCCATCTTGAGGAGAAGATTAATTCAAATTAAAAGTTAAATTGCCTTGAGAAAAGAGACGCCATCTTTGGAGAGAAAAGGAGTTACTTCAAATTTGAAAATTAGGGTTTCTAGATGCTTCTGGAGAGTTTTCACAAAGTTATAAAAGGAGAGCTTGGGTCTTCATTTGGGCATCTGATATCTTGAGTATTGTTATGCTGCCGAAATGGTTGTTGGATTGCTTCGAGGAATGAATGCCTCCTAGCTTGGGCTCGACTTCGTGCTTGAAAGATAGCACCTAGTAGAGAGGTTTGCTAGTTATTGAGTGAATTTGTAGTGAGGTTTTGCATTGTTTTGATGATCTTGCATTTTGTAGCTGAGTACTTGCATTTTCTGTCATATTCTGGAGTTGCTGAATATCATAGCTGATTCGAAGTTTCATTCATATTTCAAAAATAAAAAAAGATATTGTTCTGGGTGTTGGTCATATCATCTTCTCTACTTGGGGCGACCTTACTTGCAAATTTGTGGGATTTTTAATGAAGTTTCTGATTTTATAAAGCAAATTCGTCATTCCTTGAAAGCCCTACTTTCTGGAGTGCTTTGGGATCCGTGCCATTAATTAATAGCCACTTTTAGCTGTCCTTTTTCATAACTAAACTAGGCGCCATCATTTTAAGAGTATTTTGCATCAGTTTTCATGTAATTTGAGTGAGAAATGAGTGAGTTGTGAGCTTTTCATTGAGTTTATGTATTGCTGGTTCTGTAATTCATGTTGCTGGTCTGTCAGATCAGACTTGAGAAAATTGCATATTAGCGAAGGACGGGTGTTAGGAATTCATTATTGACCTAGTGGATGACATCTTTACTATTGCAGCAACTTGTAGAGCTTAAATCCTTGATCTTGCAGGCATTCTACTTCTCATTGTAAGCTGAACAGTAGTACTGTCAGCATTTCTCTCAGTTTTGCTTATCATGTTTGTAATTGCCCACTGAATAAGTGGAAGAGGCTGGCTTGCCGCCTATTTACTTTGATTTGCATTGTAATATCTTACATCTCCGCCCTATGGTAGCTCCATTCCCACTCCGGGTTTGAAAGCACATTCTGGGTGTTGAGTTTATTTCGAAGTTGCATTTGTATTTCTTTAAATCTCCACCATATGGTCACCTCATTCCATTCTGGTTTGGGTAGCACATACTTGGTGTTGAGTTACTTTCAGTTGCAGTTCTGATTTATTGTACTGACGATCCTCTTGCCATATGACAGCCTCTCTCTTGTTGAGATTGAGTGCGCATTCTTGGCAATGAGTTATATTGTAACTGCTGGTTTGATTTATCTAACCCTAATGGGTGCCTTCTGTATGTTGTTGTAATTGCATTCAAAAATCGGAAAAAATGGTCCGGTTCTTTTCAAAGTAATACCATAAATTTTAAAATAATTAATACCTAAATTACAAAATGATAATACTAATAATTAGTGTTAAATTATTTATATAAATACCAATAATTATTACTAATATATTTTTAATCAATAATAATTCTTTCATTAAAATGCTAACAATTTTTTTTTTAATATTTACTTTATAAAATAAATAATGTTTTGATTAATAGAGAAAAACATGTTTTGAATGGACTTGAAACCCTTTACATTGAAACACAACAAAACACCGCTGATACAAAAAATATAACAATTAAATCAACAACCAACCAACAACCAAAACATAGCCAAAACACAACAGCACAACAGACAAAAAACAGACAAGACACACAAGACCTATTTAGATTCTTCAAGGTGTTAGCCACCTTGAGCTCTTGGTTATAGTGTAGATTAACCATATCCAATAATTCATTTTTCTCTTCTTCAAAAGTCTTCCTCAAACTTCCCCTAGTCCTTGAACTTGGTCCCTTAATCTCATCCTTCACAACCTTTTTTCCCTCTTCCTTGGTGGCTAGGTCCTTCTCATGTAATTCACTACAGTAAATTTGATCCTCCCTAAGTTGGTTCAATTTATCCATTAACACTTTGAGGAAGTCGGTGCTATTTTTAATGGATGTGTAGCTAATCTGCACCGACTTCTTGATGTCATCATTAATCTCCTTAATTTGAACATCCATTTCTTGAATGTGACTCTCACATTTAGATTTCAAATATGAAAAAAGAGCTTTTCGGATCAACTATTCTTTTTGAGCACCGAAACCAATCCATGCCTCTGAAGCAAGCTTACCAAAATTACCAAGGTGGAAGATCTTCCTACCAGCAAAATCAGTTCCAATGAGAAAACTTCTGATGCGACACCTTTAGGATGATTAGCATTCTCCTTCAGACTCCTAATCGTAATATTCACTTTATTGAATAATTTCAACACCCATTTGGATAGTTTGAAATTGCAAGTGGCCCCATTTTTGGCCATATCCAAAAGCTCAAGAATTGGGGTATTATCCTCATCCAGATATGAAAAGTCCTCTGAGAGAGGATGAACATTGGTTGCATATTTAGACTTATTAGGGTCTAGTTCCTTAACCACCTTATCCATAGCACTATCACTGCCTTTACTAGCCAAAACATCATGCCGAGAAAGTTGCTAGGCAAGGGAGTCTTCCACATCCAATGAAGCAAATTTACCAATGACAAATCAACCCTTCACCTGATGTGAATGGGAACCATCCTCCCCTCCCTTCTTAGAACCGCTATGCTCCAACATCTGCACCTTGGATTTCCTACTACCCACCTCTTAGTTACACATCACCTTCATCACTAGACTTAGACCCTCCGCATTCAACCCCTGGACTTTCAAATTTTTAGCCGGAACCTTCTTCATCAAAGCCCCCCTCTCCTGCTTCTTACTAGGAGAATCAGAAGGAGAGGAGGAAACCTCAACCACATCCTCCACCTTATAATCCTCATCCCCAATTCCCTTCGTGTCCGACCTAGAAGAAGGAGAATTGGATGAAACGAACTTGTCCTTACCCTTAACAACCTTGGCTGAGGGGTTAGCCCTAACATGCTCCATGATGAGCAAGATGAGTCCTTCATGAAGCACCAGTTTTCGATGGTTTTTCAGGTGGGCATAAACTAAATCCTCTAGGGATGTAAGGAGAAAAAATGAGAAAGAAACATGTAGGTTGTATCTAAAATGATTAAGAAGGGTAAATGATACCCTAAAATTACAGAAAACTGACTATCAAGGGTGACATGTACCTCATCAAATTTTCAGCCACATCTTCCCATATGCGCTTAAGGGAAAGTCTATCATACTCCCAAGATAGAAGTTTAACCAAATCATCCTTTTCATTACCCTTGAAAAATTGGTCCATTGCATCTTCATTGCCCTTTCTTTCCTTATGAAACTTGTGCCCCTTAGTCGGAAATCCCATCATAAAAGGCTATGAAATCTTCATTGATGTGGAATTTCACCCCATTCACCTTTAGATATTTGTTGTTCCAACTTTGAACAAAATGATTAGAGGCTTCATGGTCAAAACCATGAAGCCTTTCCATAAAAGGCGTGAAGTTCCCATTCTCTAGAATCCTCCAAACCTTCGGCTTGTTCTTCCATTTATCGTCAAAAATTGGTTCAATTCTGCTCCTATCTCCACCCATGACTAAGTTTCCTAGAATAAACATGACGAGCCAAAATTTACAATGGTATTTTGACCTTTGAAATGGATAAAAGAATGCCCATAAAACATGTGAAGAGGAGGGATACATGATTAATATCTAATCACCCCCCACACAATACTCATTCCTAGTTGTCATTCCGTAATAATAACTTGGACCTCTCGAGAAGAGGGGAGTACTCTTCCCAAGTCTTGAAACTCATTAAACTAACAACTTCATTGGCAAATTTTTTTTCCAAGGAATTTCCTTGCCTAAAGGTATGAGATATTCGTACCTCTTCAAATGACCTCAACATCATTATGGAATAATGATAAGAGAATCAATCGTCCAACTTGACTTCTGGATACCTTCAAGACACCTCACTATATTAAGTGAGTCGCCCTCAATCCATACCCTTCTAACTCATTAAACTAAAATAAATAATGTTGATAATCAACTCTAAATTTATAGAAATATTAATGAATATCACAAATGCATTTTTAGTCAATAGTATATGTGATCTAGATTTGAATTATTAAATTGCAATAAAGCATTGACATCATTAGTTTTTATCAAAACTATCATATATACATGATATTTGGAAGTATATGCGTTTTTTTTAATAATATATTTGTGGCATGGAAGAGAAAATTTCAAATGTAATAATTCATGATGGAGAAGTGGAGAAGTACAACTTTTAGGAAATTCTCACCAAATGTTTTATAAGTTGATTGTGGAAATTTACTAGACATTAATGATTTGCAATGAATTTTCACTTTGTAGAACACGCAATTTATGATATAATTTTACATTAATTTTTTTTATAAATGTAATCAGATTATACATATATTAACGTCTCTATTTTTATATAATGAATTACAATGTTATGAACGAGTATATCAAAACAAAAAATAATGCTTGGAATAAATTACTATAAATCAAAGGATCTAGTCTATCAAATTTATCTAAAAAGTGTTACACCAACTTTTATACATACAATGGAATACTTTTATTTATCTAGCCAAATAATCTTAGTCTTATCAACAACAAGAAGTAGATGGAAGAATGATGTTTGCTATCACAAATGAGTTTTCAACCAAATAATCCTAGTCTTATCAACAACAATAAGTGGATGGAAGAATGGTGTTTTCTATCACAAATGAGTTCTCTTTTTTTTTGTAGGAATTGGGTAGCCCACAACAACAATAAGTGGATAGAAGAATGGTGTTTGCTATCACAAATGAGTTTTCATTTTTTCTATAGGAATTGGGTAGCCTCCGTGATCAGTGACGCTAGCGCGACACATTCTCTAGTACCATAGGGACGGGGGAGACTAGACCTCATGACCTCTTGCCTACAATTGGATGCTTTAGCCAATCAAGCTAGCCCACCCCCCCGCCTGAAGTTCTCATTGTTAAATCACTATTAAGTGTATTTATTTTTTTAATAATGTTTTTTGCTTTAATTTTGAGTTGTGCAAGGTATTGTTAAATGTTTTATACCATTTTCAATTCTTCATAATATTTAATTGTAGTTGATAGACATAATATTTCCACAGTTCAAGTCAGTCCATGTCATTGAAATCATGAATGCTAGTGGATGTAAGTGCATGGGACCGTTTTGAACATCAACATTTAGAATCAACCATCTATTCTTATTTCACAAGTCTATTCACATTATTTTTATTCTATTTAACTCTTTTCAAACCATTTGTACAAACCATTAATATAAAAAGCACAAATCTTTGATGTAACACCTATTTAAACTTTTTAAAATTAATAATAATTTCCCCTACATTAGAAAAGAACAGAACCTTTTTGTGCAGGAGTTTGGGGTAATGGTTGTGGCCAACCAACAAAACTTGGCACAGTACAACTGAAGTAAAATTATTGAATGGTGATTTTGTAGGTATCCTAAATTGCCAAAATTCTCAAATAAATGATTATTTTGTCAGCCATAACCAGGCACTTTAAAGATAAAAACACTTTAACGTCATTTCAAGCATTCCACAGTAAATTCTTGTAAACCCAATCAAATATGATATTGGCACAAAATGACGTCACTGTCTATACAAGAACATTTCAGTTTTGAATAATGGAGAGAGGGTGGAGGGCCACCATGATGAGTAAAACAAGAAAAAAACCATGTTATTGTCAATGGGGTGGCCAAGAACAGGTTTCACCTATTCCAGAGAATAATCTTCAATCCTCGTCCACTTCAAGAAAAGGCAGTGGAACAGTTTTTATAGCTCTGAACTTGCCCGCATTGGTTAAATGTTCGTTCTCCAACCTGGTTTGCATTATCACCCATCATTAGTCTCTCCACTTTATAAACTCAATAACATTTCAATTTCAACAGTAACTTAAGTGCATGGCATTGGTCCAACAATGGTGGGGAGGAGTTACTAAATTTTGAAATGCCTTTTATTTTTCTGTTATTGACGTTTTGTGGGCTCTCTTTCTGATCTGTAAAACACCATGATGATTAGAATACTATGGTTCTCCTGTTGCTACATTTTCTTGAGAGAAAAATAAATTATTTGGGATTGAAAAAGTTGCAGAGATTTTATGCCTTTGGAATATTTTTTCCCTAGTGGTGCTCTAAAACCCATTGTCTTTTCCTGACAAGATAAAACACATTAAAGAACCTTAAGCTTGCTGAAAGAGTAACAATGTGGTAACTTTTAGAGAAATTTTTAAAAGTATCCAATATAGTGAGAGATTTCTTTGATATTATGTCTTTTCAGACTACTTTGTGGTCTTTTTTTTAATTGGGTGGGAGGAGGGCGCCTCTATTTATGTATTCATAGGAGTACTGTCAAAGGCACTGACTGAAATGACAAGTGGATAACGAATTTGGATTCATCGAAATGTTACAAACATCTATAAAGGTCAAAAAGTAAAATCAAATCAAGCATTACCTATAAAAATTCCAGTGTCCCCTTCGAATGACTTCAAGGGACGCCAAAAAAAAGCCTGTCACCCTGTAATCAACACTCTCAAAGCTAGAGTGCATTATGGTTTGTAGCCATGCAAGTCTCAGTAGTAAGTTCAAAACCTACAATATATAAGGCATTTATTATATTTCAAGATCTTCTTTATCTTGATGATGGATTATTGAGTGTGATCCGAAACGTTGATGCAAAAAATTTACACAATCAAAATTCAGAAATAATTAACAATATATTCTATGAATTGTAGAAATCTACTATCACTAATGATTTTAAAGACAAAAATAAAAAGGTTTTAGGGTGGCAAACCATAGATATGAAGTAAATGAATTTATGCTTGAGGATGAGTTCATCTCTGAGCCAGGGGTTTTTTGAACGAGGGGAAAGAAGTCCCCAGTCCTTAACAAAGTCCCAATATAGTTGATATACGGTTGCAATTGTTGATGTGATGACAACCAGTGAAAGCCACCACATGTTTTGTTGTTTTTCATATGTCAACCGTGCCCCTGCAGCTACCATAGCCGATACATACTTTCCCAAATTGCCTATGTGATTGATATTTCCTTCGTCAAACCATCTCCTTGCACACTAGAATCCAAATCAAACGTTGTTAAGCTCATACGTTATTAGTGGAATTTGTGAACAAATATTAGGTTATGTAAAGCTGAGATTTCTGGTTTAAAACTGTGTGTGATATGACGTTTCAGATCAAACTTCATGATCTATTATCAGGAGTTTGATCTGAAACGTCAAATCACACAAAGTTTTAAGGCAGAAATCTCAGCTTTACATTATCATGGACTGTAAAAACTACATGCTATTAAATACTAGCTGTGGGGATTTAGGATTCATTACCTGCATGGCTCTCCAATAGTATGGAAGAAAGGATACAACATATACTAGGTCTCTGTAATGTTTGTTGTTAGTGCAAGTACTATAGTTCTCGCTCCTGAAACTTCCACTTACATAGTAGCATATTACATATTCCAACTGCCTTAATAGTGGCACCTGCAAAACCAGCCAGTGAACAAACTTAGGCCCAAGGAAACTTATTCAAATGAACCAATGTAGAGGAAGAGAAATGTACTTAATCTTTATCTATCTAGGTCACTAGTTTTGGGGCAGAGAAGTCCATTTCATATGGAAAATTTACCTGGCTGGTTAGTTGATCGGCCATGAAAAAGTCCACCATCACCACCTTAAGACATGGTAAAAGCAAATCTTATTAGTGAATGTATTGAGTGAGACATTTGTAGTGCATTAAAGCTGCTGCTATGAATGAAATGAGTACCTTGTAGAGTGGTGACAAAATAATATTTCTCATAACACGAAGGAAGGATAATCTTGTTGACCGATAAATGATATTAAGTGGGCATACTAAGACTGCAATGGAGGCCTGCCAAACAAAAGCATGGTAAGACATTTGGCTTGCTTATATAAGTAAATCAGTAACTTGATTGAGGGAAAGGAGAAGGTAATTGTAGTTACTAGGAGGAGGAAGCCTGGGATTGTATCTACATTAACTGGTGAGAACCCTTTTGCTCTCAAAGCCAGATGGGCAACCATGGTACCCACTACAATAGTCATAAAAGTGGTGCAGAACAAGAATACATCTTGATACTTGAGCTCTCTATTACGTGCAAATTCAAAGATAAACACATGGTTTATTCGATGGCGTCTCCACATGAAGATATTGCAACCGTACAGGAATATATGCAAGTTTAATAAAGTTAACAAGCTGCAAAATAAATGAACATTCCATTTGTTAGAGCAAGAAAAAGAAGCATAATTTACAGACTTAGTGAGTGCATTTCGGTGCAGAAATTTAAGAATAGATTCTCTTGGATATAAGTTTAGACATTAACTTTATATAGTGTCATGTCACTTTCTCTTCTTAGTTTATCCAAGGAAAGGTGTTGTGAAATCAACAAAGTTACAAAAGCTGGGGAAGAATCAATGATCAAACCTAAAAACAGGGTAAACTATTTCCATGTATGTTGGGTCTGTCCTGTTTGTGTAAGTGCCATCTATGTGAGCCATGATAATGTATCCTACAAACAAAGCTAAGAAGCATCCTGTGAAAAGCCCTGCAAGAAAGAACAATAACAAAATGTTGAAAAAGATACTTCAGTACTGTTGCCCAAAAAACTCATATGTAACACTAATGTGATAATGATTCCTTGGAATTCTTTTCCGTTAAGATTGTACAGGATACCCCCACCTGAAAAGGACATATCATTGGAATTTACAATGTTTGATAAAGCTTTATTTCTGTAAGTACAACTATATTCTAAGATTAAAGAATAGCTTACCTATCAAAAACGTGACTGTGTGAGATTCTTTAGGTTGCTTTGGTCTGAGATATTTCATAGCCTTTCTCCGGTTGTCATCTGCAAATTGTTGGACAAATAGTTCTTCAATCTCTTCCGAAAGTTTAATAACCTGCAGATCATCAGGAACACAAGACCCCCATTAGATATAGCAGGAACTCTATAAATGTAAAATATGGAAATAATTATGCTAATGAAAGATATGAAAGATCATTTTTTTATTAACATTTTGGATCACACTTTTTGATCTATCATCAGAATGAGCAAACAAGAGAAGAGAATGATAGTTTCATCATTATTTCGGATCACATTCCATAATCCATTATCATGATGAACTAACAAGAGAAGAAAATGATGGATCAGTGATCTGAAACATAAATCTAATCCAAACATATTAAGCTAATAATTATGCTAGGCAAATCATGTCAACTTTCTTAAAATAAGTGTCACCTTGTCAGAACTGTTGAAGTAGGACCTCTCAACCACGTTCAAGTATATAGGCAAAACTTGTTGGCCTGTCACCTGCAATAACATCAATCAAAAGGAAAAAACTAGTGAGTGGCATTGTGGATGTTGGTGGTTAAAGTTAGTTTGTGGGGATCATTGGGAAAAAAAAGGCAGCTCAGTGCTAAAGCAGTCAATTCAATGTATTCGGCGGTTCTGAACTTGAAAACAGGGTCTGTCATAACACAATATTATCTTAGCGGGTTCATCCTACCAATGGTGTAGATACCATCTATTTTCCCACATAAGGCCGAGTAGATTCCCATACGGTCCAAACTTGACTTTTTTATCTTTTTAAAAAGCCAGAGCATGCAACTACCGTGTCACATTTCCCGAACTCACTAAGGATTGAAAAAGCGAGGAGTGCTGAAAACTTTATTCCTCATCATGATGGCATGTTCTGCAAGCATATGGGTAATCATTCTAAATGCTTTCGAACTGGGATTCCTCAGCCTAAATTTCGACTGCAGAAACTACATATCTAAAAACAAAACAGAAACAGAAAACTCTTTTATTCTTTGCACAGTATACAAGAGAGGGAATGGATGGATTTCTTTCCTTGTTATCCACCATGAGGAATTTGGAAAGAATTTGTAACTATAATAAGTTTCTGAAAAAGTAGTTTTGTACCTTATCAAATTTCTTCAAGATCTTCACGAAGGCAAGCATGTTTAACGATCTGTGGCAAAAACCAAAATCATAGAACAAACATCAATTACATTTATTGATAGGTTACACAGACAGAGATTCAAATGTTGGTGATTCCTGAAAATGACAAAATATGTTGAGTTTGAAAAGCAAAGCAAAGAATGTGTACCTGTAAGTCTTGAGGAAACCTAGGCCGCGATATAGCTCTACGAAAGCTCCACGGATCATTTTCTCTGCGTGGTGAATATTCTTCTTGCTTACAGTGTTATTTTCTTCTGCTGTTGCTTCTGTTGCAGCAGAAGGAACACCGGATTTCTTGGGTTGGTTGAGGAGATCCTCCCACAAGAGGTGTGTTAGGGCAGAAATGGTCCTTGATGGCGTAGTTGCTGGAATCTCCATTCTCATGTTACGCCCTTGCAGATTAAAACTCCTCGATTTTCCATACTTGTTGGACTTTAATTTTTTCAGCTTCCCATTGCTTTTCTCCACCTTTGTTGGCCTCCGCTTTGGCGACTTCACGAATGTCACGCCGTTCTTCTCAAAAGCTGCAACCACTTGTAACTCTTCACCCGCCGCCTCTTCACCAGCTGCCTCTTCACCCGCCGCCTCTTCTTCCTCATCAACCTGCCCATCTTCTTCACACTCATGAACGCTATCTGCTCAGTAATACAGCCAAAGTGAAAATCAATAACCCATGAACAAACATCATACGATACTCAAGTTTCTAAGCTTCCACAGCCCGTGACAGAGAAATCCTCAAAATCAAAATTTTTACGTTTCCATCGTCCGTAACAGATAAAAACAGAAAAAAAATCGGTACAAGCTTTTAAATACCCATTTCTGGTCATACTACAAGAAAATCTTTAAAAGTTTCAATCGACATAATCTATTCGAGAAAAGCATATTTTCTTATAATATTTTTATACATTCGATAATACTAGATTTCAGTGCTTAAAATGCCCATTCAATGTGAATGAGCGAACAACAATTCTACCGTTCTGAAAAAAGATTCTGTGGCTATTAGAATTCAAAAGATTGTTTTTTAAATTAACTGTTTATAAATAGTTTTGATCACATTCAATGATCTGATTCGAAATGTCTCAAAAACAAACACAATTAGAATCTCAAAAACAAACACAATTAATTCTAAAACCAATCTTCTGAATGAAAAGCTTCGAATTTGAAGCAATTTAAACTGTTTTGACAACTATAAAATCCTTATTCATTCGACCACATTACAAAGCAAATCAAACCAATGGCGTCAAGATATTATCATATGGGATCTGTAGCATTGATTGACAATGAGTTATATTATATTATCATCCAAATTAAAGTTATCTGTGAAAGCATATGGATACCGTTAGAGTCCGCGGAATAATAAGAATGCCCGGAATTACTCCCGGCTTCGACATCGCCATTCTTGGCCCTCTGTCTGAGGGCAGCTTTCAAGTCCATCAATATCATCATCTGCTGCTTCAATGTCTCTCCTCTTTCGAGGTAGTCCTTTTCCTTGGATTTATAGAACTGATTCACTTTGTTCAACTGGGAGTCCAGGGTGGCAAAGAAGTTCTGCGCAGCAGCATCCGTCTCCTGAAGGGGGCCCTGTCCAACGTTGAGCATCTCTGTCTCGTATACATCTTCTCGAGCAGATCCAGAAATTTTTTGGCGTACCTGAGCAGAAACAACAAATCATATACAATTTAGGATCTAAACTATATTAACGTCGCTTATTTTAAAAGCCATTAATTTGCTTAAGAACATACATGAACTCATATCTATACAACCAGGTTGAATCTATAAAACTTATTAGGCGTGAACCAAAATCACAGTACCAAATCGTTCAACTTAAAAAGATGTTAGTAGTGTACCCGAATGATGCCTGGTTCGGTGTCCCCATGCAAACATTGCCGAGTTTTCCTCTTAACTAGAGTTGTGAAGTGGGAAAAGAGTGCAAGTCTGGTGTCATGGGGGGTGGGAGGATGATCTGCATCTATGGCCCTCTGCTTCACCAAATTCTTGTGAATTCTCTTCACTTCCTTCTTCAACTGCCAGTAATTAACAAAAGCCTCTTTCCATTCTGGCACCAACTGGGCCTCAAACTGCTTGGAAAACTTCACCATTATTGATCTACAGAAAGAAAGAAAGAAAGAGAGAGGGAGGGGGAATGAATTGAATTCAATTGAATTCAATCAAAACAAGGTGAGCTAATGGCCATCTCTCCAAGGCCTCGCACTCTTATTTATGCCGCTTCGCCGGATTATTCACAATTCCCGCCAGCGCCTAAAGGCCTACATTCCCTTGCCGATTAATTCCCCTACGGCATATTTTAGGATCTAACAATTCCATTAAATCAAAAGCACAATGTTTACAATCCCCAACTTGATCTTCAAACCAACCAAAATAGCCATTTGGAAGTATTGCTTTCAGATATTCTATAAAATTCGGGTTCCATGGGCCACTCGCGCCCCTAATCCAGATCATCGCCCCCTCATTTTCTTTAAAGTGAAAGATTTCACTCTGATATTAAAACAATAAGCCATTGTTTTGCACGTGGCATAAACACTAGTGGGGATTTTGTTCTCCATCAATACCTGCAATCTCCTTTACTTAACCTTTGTCTTTACTAAAACATTTTATTTAAATACTAAGAGCCCAACAATTAATTATAATTTTACATCTTAATTTACACTCAAAATAGTAATATTTATCTTATTTGGAATCAGCAAAATTTATTTTTAACTATTAAATTGTTTGATATTTAAAATAATAATAATTAAATATTTATATGCGCAGGGGCTAAGTTACGAGGTCTACTCCCCCCTCCCTGTGATATCAGAGGACGTGTCACGACTCTCCCCGTCTCCGTGATACTAGAGGACGTGTCACGACTCTCCCCGACCCCATGATACCAGAGGACGTGTTGCGACTCTCCCCATCCCCGTCCCCGTGATACCGGACGACGTGTCGAGGTACCCGATTCCTGCAGTCTTAAAAAGAAAATTTTGAATTTTGAAAATTTTCATCGTCTGTCTAACGTTAAGTAGACTTGCCGGCCAGGATAGAGTTCAGAAAACAGAAAGCTAATACTGCGGTAATGGAAAAGCTTTTCACAGTCCTATAATTTCACGGCAGCTGACAGAAACTATTCCATATATATAACAGACGGATGGGACGGGCGGGCAAAGGATTATTTTCTTCATGGGCGTGAGATTTGTAAGAATCCTGCGTTTACAGTTCACTACAGAAAAAGAAACTTGTCAGAAGCAACAAAACGTGGTGGGAAGTTCTTCCTAAGAGAGTATGGAAAGAACATTCCTTTATCCGATTAATAATCTGTATTAATTCTGGTTTAAACATGGTGTTTTCCTTAATTAAGTTGGGTTAGTTATATATCCTTTTCTTGTACGGTTGAGGGAATTGGGGGCATAAAACATTTGGCTTTCCACGGGTGATGGGCATTGGAGATCACAAGTTGTGCAAAGGCATTGTGCTTTAAAAATGACAGTGACCATCAGTGAAGATACACTCAACGTGTCCGCTTTATTTAGGGCATCCCACTAAGTTAGAATCTTGCTTTTCATCTCTCAAGTACAAATATAAAAGAAAATTTTGGACCTTGATCTGATAAAATAGCCATATATGTGTTCATTTTTTTGGTGCATGTGGCTAAAAATTATTCGAATACCCTTCTCTAGTCATTGGAGCTAACATTATTCTGATACCCTTCTCAAACATCAATCTAAAATGGTTAACAATGTTTATAATGAAAAAATACTAGAGGCTTTCTATTTACCTTCATTCTTATAGAGTATGTAGAAAGAGAATTGTAATGGTATAGGTGAGAGCTATCATGAGATTTTGGGTATCTTTAATATGAGTTTAAAGATGGGAAGGAAAGGTTGTATAAAGGTAAAATATTATCATGGTCATGTATTTCACTAATAGTTATAGGAAAAGTAGAAGTAATATGAGGTTTGTGGAAACGTAAAGAAAGTGTATTTAAGAGGAAAGGAAAAGTATTAGTCAATTCTATGAATGAAGGAAGATCACATACATGATGGAACAAAACCTCCATAGAAATTTGATATCCTCATCCATAGTGTAAAAAGACATGATGGTATTAAAGATGGAAATATTAGATGCTACAAACCATAAAGACATGTTCAAATCTATAATATAGGTATCAATTGAGACCAAGTACAATGGATTATGAGAATCCATGTGATGTAAGATGTATCAATGAAGCACAATCCAAAGGTGGGTGGATGGGAATAAAAACAAGATTGTAAAATAAACAGCCAAATCCAAGGGAATTTGATAAATGATATAGAAATAAGGTAAGGTTGATATAAATAAATAAATAAAATTGATAATCAAATATAAAAATGAAGCTCTAGAGGTGTCATGAGGTTGGATAGTGTGGACGAAAGAAAAGATCATCAGGGATAACTTTAAGAAACCCTGTGAAGGTGTAAAATCCTGGTGAATCTTGGCTAAGTGCTATAATTTTCTTGGCGAATCTTTCCTTTTATTTGAAAAAATTATTGATTTTTTTAGTAAATCTATGCACATTATTAAAAAATTTGTAAAATCTTGGCGAATCTTAATGAATAATTGGTAAAAATAATAATCACAGTGGCGAATCCTAGCAAATAATCACTAAAAAGATTAATTACAATGGCGAATCTCTCCTTTAAAAAATTTCATAGTTGGTCGGCACAGTTCCCCTATATTTTTTTTGTTTTTTGTAATATTGAAGTAGGGGCTTGAGAGCAGCAGTTGTTAGGGGGTCAAGGGGCAGCGCCCCTTGCAGGGGTCAAGGGGGTAGAGCCCCCTTGTGGGGGTTGAGGAGGCAATGCCCCCTCATAGGGTCTGGGGACAGTGGCCCCGACACGCTCCTATCGCAATATAGGCGAGGTTGAGGGGCAGAGCCCCTCGCCACCAAGCATAAATTCACTATCAAAAATGCATTCAAGGAGCACACACATATTAAGTATTTTTTTAAAATATCACTTTAAAAATAAGATTAAATAAAAAGTGAATTTGTTAACATTGATTAGCTTTTTAATCGGATGGTTACAGGTTGATTCCGCAACCTATATGTACATTCCTTTTAAAAGGCTTGTTGAGGCCCAAAATTTGTTTTGGGCCACACAATTAAATCCAATCATGTGGCCCAAAAAATTTTTTGGGCCTTAACAAACCTTTTAAAAGGCATGTGCATATAGGTCACATAATCAACCTGCAACCATCCAATTAAAAAGCTAATCAATGATTCGATGGCAATAAATAAAAGCCCTATTCAAGGCTAAAATATCCCTAAAATTAAATGGTAATTTATTATTAGTGGCAATATTGCCCCAAAATTAATGGTAGGAATATAATATTACTAGCGAATATAATTAATATTTGTAATTACAATATAAACTATTGGCGAATCAGTTCCAATATCGCATCATTTACATGGCGAATCAATTTGATTTATTAGTTTAAATAATAATGCATAGGTGAATTAATCGAGACGAAATTAATTTTTTGTAAAAACCCGATGATTCAACCTCCTTTTTAGCTTGTACTATTTGCCATTTATGAAGGTCCCAATTTCAATTATTCGCCAATTGGCGAAGATTTGCCACTAAAGTTTTCCTTGAAGATCATACATTGGATTGGAAAAACCCTAACATAAGAAAATGCTATGAAGCAAATTGTTAATGTGAAGGGGAAATTAAACCTTAATAAGATCTAAAATAAGATAAAGCACTTTAAAATTATATTTAAAAAAAAATCTAATGGAGAAGTTAAAACCCTAAGGGTGTAAGATAAGTCAAGTTCAACAAAAAAATAAATAAATAAGTGGATCCCTTTACTAAAATTACATTGAATGAATATAAAAAGTGATTAACTTAATTTAGATTTGTGACAAATCATCTCACAATTTTCAAGTTGTAAGAGAGGGGGACCACTACGTGCAAGACCCCGGGTCATGGAGGATCAAGACGTGAGAGGCTGCCCTAACTTACCTCAGCTAAGTGTATCATTTAGGGTTATGAGGATGAGAGTGATGAGGACTATGATGCCCCACAATCACTTTACAATCCTGAGTTTCAATGCGGGGCTAGGCGAGTTAGTCCAACTCTGTGCCTTAGGAAGCTCTATGCCTGAGGACGTCAATGCAGACTCTGGATGACAACGTGGCGCACTGGCGTCTCTAAAGCGCGTTGTAGTCCGTATGGTCAAACAACAACAAAGACAAGGTTGAACTCACCAAAATGACTAATGACCTAGCTATTCAACTAAATGGCCAGAATGACACTAGTAAGTAAACAAAGTATTCTCTAATATTATAAAGTAAATAAGAAAGAGTGATGAAAATGAGGAGAATCTCACCAATGAGCTCATTCGCCAGCTTATCCTTTGAGAGCTCGCACACCTACACACAACAAGAGGGAAAATGTTGGGAGGCTATATAGGGGCCTGCCTTAGTCAGACCCCCGTTTAGGTGTTTCCACTGCCAGGGACAAACATAAGAACGAGATAAAGAAGTAGTAATGTAAAGAAAGAACAAGCACTAAAAAACAATAGTATGCTACTCAACCAAATGATAGAGGAGAGGAGAGGGAAGCTTACCACCTCCACCAAGAGCACTCAAGGCTGCTTGGGGGAGAAAAGAGAGGAACTCAAGCCTCTACTACGAATGGCATGGTCCCAAATGTGCTCTACTGAGTTGATGGAGTGAGGTGTTGCTGCAATGGAATGCTTAGATTGTTGCTAAAAGTGTTGGATTGAATGCTTGAAGTGGTCAAGAGTGAGCTCAATGCTTGGAAGAAGATGAAATGCTTGTCTAAGAGATGAATTTGAAGAGGAATCGAAGAAAAAAACCATATTCAGGTCAGTTGGCCAAAGGAGGCGTTACAACTTCACTGCCAATGAGAAGAGTAACGCCTTTGCTAGCTCAGCCACAGAAATCTGCAAGGGATGTAAGCGTGCTGCGAGGACATCTATGCGTCACACAGGTGTCCCTGATAGAAACGCCTCCACCAACACACAAAATATGCACCATGTGGACCACCAACAGCGGGCTTAAGTAAAATTAAGCCTCTGACTTTGGTTTTCTAAGGTGGATAAAGGAAAAAAGGGGAATTGCACCTAGGGTGCAAATTCGCTCTTATACATTTTTACCCCACTTTAGCGAGCACAAGTACTGTTGAGTGCTCAGTAAAGTAGATCAAGAAGAGAGTAGGGTTAGAAAAGTATACCTAAATCGTCGAGGAAGTAATACTCAGTTGATGTACCCGACGGTGTAGGAGAAGCGAAGGACGAAGTTAGAACAACAAAGCATCTTACAAGCCTGTGAACCTACAAAGAGATAATCCCTAAGATCTCTCGCATGGAGGAAGCCCCAAGGAAGCGGACTCCGTAGATCAAGAAGCGGCGACACGTTTACCCTCAGATAAAGCGTGTCAAAAAGCAATGACACAACTACCCGAAGATAGAACATGTCAAAAAGTGGTGACATGTCTACCCGTAGATAGAACATGTCAAAAAGTGGGGACATGTCTACCCGCAGATAGAACATGTCAAAATCGGCGACATGTCTACTTGTAGATAGAACATGTCAAAAAGCGGTCGGTCACACAAACCTTAAAACTTTCAAAGGGGTCCCTCGGGAACCCTTCAAAACGAGAGGGGTCCACTTAAGGGATGTGCTATTTGAAAAGTAAGGTCTAGTCAGGTTGCCCCCGAGCTAGATGCGAAAGGGCGAATGGAATGAGCTTAGTAAGGTTTTCCCCAGGCTATATGTGAAAAGGTCCATTCGTCATAAATGATTTTGAAGGAAGGGTCCCTTGGGAACTCGCTGTGAGGAAGAAGGGGGGTTCGCTCAAGGGACACGCAATTCAAAAGCAACTATTCTCTTAGAATGATTCGTCATCAAGGAATCTTTTTGAAATATGTTCACTTCATCAAGGAATTCGAAAGGAAGGATATGTCCCCACGTGAGGAGAAGTAAGAGTTGTTCCTGCTTTGGAGGAAGGTCTTCAAGCCCTTTCTTTACGAACCCGTGATGAAGGAAACATGTCCCTGTTAGGGTTCCAAGTTGAGAATACGATTCTAAGGAAGGAATTATAGTGAAAAATTTCAAGAAAAGATTCATTGGCAATGGATTCATTTTCTAAAAGTTGAAGTGTTGAAAAAGAGCATTGTCTCACATAGGAAGGATAACTCAAGAAAAGAAGAGAGAAAGATAAAGGGAAAGCAAAAGAGAAGAGAAAGAAAAATACAAAGGGCATAACGGGGATCTAGTTTAGTGGGGTCAGATCTGTCCAAGCTCATAATAAGTAACCACAATGCAAGGCGAAAGATCATCAGTCCCCAACCAGATCAAGAAGAATGCACAAAAAATAAAGTAAAAATAAAAAATTGGGTTAACATGGAAGGGAAGCCTAAATGCCCCAACACTTTGCATCGTCCCCAACTTTATCAAAAAATCAATCACTTAATATGTGGAAGAAGGTTCACGACACAAAAACCACACCTGTATCCAAGCACCAACAGGGGTGACAAGGGTCATCTAGGCACACATAACATGAGTACAAGGTAACACATCACGAAACACACATGCACACAAGATCAAGAAAAAGGGCCTCCTCCTAACATTGATAAGCCAAGAGGTCGCCTCGGCCCCAATCTAGAACTCTCATAAGGGAAGGAGGATGATCCTGCAATGGTGGGATGTTAAGATGAGGCGAATTTGGCCCTCCTACAACAAGGGCTAAGGGAGAGAGCCCCTCAAGGTCCTCTCCGCTGAGCTCTTATGGAGTCAAGGTCAGCGATTTCATGAAGATCGCCGACAAGTCTGGGGCCTCCTCTACAGAATTAAACATGCATCCCATAGGGGCACCATGCCTATTCTCAGTGGATGAGGTAGGTTGTGCCTGAGATTCACCGTTAAGTTTTACGAATGACTCGAGAGCGGTGACAAACTCAGGAGAAGTTGGGACTGGTTCTGTTACAAGGACATAACAAGTCATCAAGGACCACCCTTTAAGAAGGTGTACTCCTCTTTATGTCTCTTTCATTTCCTTGCATACCGAACAGGTCTAGGCTCCGTTAGCAAAACAAGAAGCTTGAAAGTGGGATGCTTAGGCTTTTTCCAAGTGGGCACTGAGGGATTCTCCTGTAAACGAGGAGCAGAACCTAACGGTACCATGGCTGAATAAGAAGAAGCATCAGATTGGGTAGTAGAAGAGGAAGAAGGAGGATCATAGGACCACTTCTCTTCTTTCCTTTTCTGAGCCTTATTGACATCGCTATCAGCTTTCAAGCAAGCCCTATGTGAGGTAGCATAAGGCGAGGGAGGATACCTTACCTTCGGCCTCAGACGTCATTTCTTATAGTTCTGATATGTTTTATGCAAAAGGTTCATCCTAGGTGAAAGGGGACCCACGAGCGCGGGCCATGGGTGATCCAAGAAGTAGCTTCCTTGTGCAACCGGTGGTCAATAACTGGTGTCATGGATCACGTGCATGAAGCCTCCATGGATAAATTTTAGACATTTATGCATGACAAAGGGTACCGTGTTCATCGCCACCAACCAAGGGATACCTAATTTTACCCTGAAGAGTTCAGATCCTGGAATGATATCAAACAAGAGATTCATGGACTTAGGCCCAACTAGGACCGATAGGGCAATGCTACCCAAGGGGGGTACGGAAAGCCCATCATGTGTGCGAATGAAACTCACAGGAGCATGTCGTATCCATCCTTATGTAAAAAGTTTATTAGCATAATCTCCTCTGTTATTATATTCACTTGTGATGTCAGGTCAACGAGAACACCTACTATGATGTTCCCATTGATCCGTGCAGGAATGTAAAGAGGAGATGGTTCCCTGTTGAAGCCCATCGACAAGTATTGTGAACTAAAGGTTATGCCAACACTACTATCCACAAGCTGCGCAGAGGGGATGGGTTGATGCAAGAAGGAAGCCATTACACACACTAGACAACACTTTCACAGAATTCCCAAAGGTTATTAGATAAGACAGTGGGGTATGTGCAAGATCATGGTGGGCCAAAAGTGGCAATGAGGAAAAAAACGTGCATCTTTCATCGACCCAAAAAGGCAAAAATAACGTGTTGAATTTTTTTAGGCTTGGGTGTCAGTACACACCACCAAAGAAAACACCAATCCTAGTTTTCCATATCGGATATCCAATTTGTAAAAAGTATATATATACAAATTATGTGGCTATTTTAAAATCATTTGACAGTCAACAACCCATAGGCGCATAGTGAGGAGGTTCTTCGCGTAACAAATATCTGATTTCGCCAATATTTGATTTGAAAAGGTAAGATTTTAGATTTTTATTTGCTTTGATTCAATTTTGAATTAGATTTGGATAATTTCAATTAGTTTTTTGTGGATTTTTTTTTCAAAATGGGGTTTTTGATTGAATTTTTATGAAAATTTTGAGTTTAGAATGGATTTTGACAAAAATGAATGTTTTTTATGGATTTTGATTTAAAATAGTGTTGTTTATGTATTTTATTTTCGGGGTAAGTGCACCAAGATGGTTCCCAAAAGGGGCTTATGGCCACTTTTTTGGAAAAATCGTGAAATGCTGACCTTTGACGGAAATTGAGGATAGTTACACTCAAAATTTTGAGATGGAAA
>VDFB02186922.1:0-10197 GCA_007258455.2 Sequoia sempervirens | reverse complement strand
ATTTAATTAATTCCCCTTCACATGTCTCAAAATAATTCAAATTAAACATTTGAATTAATCCTTCACTTTTACCACATTGCAACATGTGTCACATGACTACAAATCTTCCAATGCACAAATAATTTAAATAAATTTATTATTTAAATTATGAGATTCCCACTCACATCCTATTTTTAGCCCCATTCATTGTGTGTCATAGGCATCTTTTCCTCTAAAATAAATAAAAGAATCCCACTCATTCCCTCACATCCTAATTTTAGCCTCATGTCATAACCCACTTAATGTGAGTCATAGACACTAAAATAAAAATTTAATGCTAGCAATACACATCACACAATTGACTTTTAATCTTATCCATCGAATCAAATCAGCCTTTTCCTATAAATCTAGCCTCACATAGGCCCTTTGGATCAATCTTCTTCAAGCATCCACACTCTGCTAAAATCTCCTCCAATCTTCTCATCTATCTATCTATTTTTCCTCTATCATCTCTATCTTATTGTTCTGTTGTGAAAATGAGAAATCAACATCAACAACTAAAATCTTTCAATCCTTTGAAGTCTTGCATTCTCATGCGAGGTTGAGAAGAGAAATGGAGATAAATCAAATCTAGCTTGGAGATCGGTTTTCTTTGCTTTCTTGTTTTCATTTCATGCTAGTTTGTGCTCTATTGTGCTTGTTGGGGTTTCATTATAATTTGTTTATGCATTTTCCCTAAGATAATTTTCCCTAACTACAACAACCATTGTTTGAACACTTGTCACACTACTTGAAGGAAAAGAGTTGTTAAGGGTATGGTCCATACCTAGTGAACTAGTGTCAAAACTAGTAGTGAAAGAGCTAGATAACCCAAGATCCACAATGATTATGCCATCATAGGATGACATAAGTCTTGAACTTTGTCTCACTATAGTATTAGCAATGGGACACCAAGCTATAAAGCTCATGCAAGAGACAGTCAAGGAAATGCAAGATACAATGAACATAAGACAAATGATATATACTTTGATTCAAATACAATTAAGGTAGATGCAATGAAATGAATGAAACAAAAAATTAGTAATATGAAACAAAAATCTAACAATAGAAAACAGAAGCACAAAATAGGGTTTTTAATGCTATAAAATGTAGTTTTAGATATGAAAAGGGACTAAATGACCTAGAGGGGTGTATGAATCCCAATTAGGGTTTTTCAAGGATTCAAATGTTGCAAAGCAGTCCACACAGGGTACCCAAAAATTAGGAAAAATCACCTATACTAGGACTAAATCACCAAGAGGGGCGTATGAGCCCCAAATTAGGGTTTTTGCACTAATTTCAGAAAATTCTGAGTGAATATTAATTTTTCTGGTTTTAATGATGTCTAGACAATGTGCAATTATATATTTTAAGTGAAATTCAACGATGCAAGATGCAAAAATGCAACCTATTTGCACTTTCACTAATGAAAGATTTAGAAGCCCTAGATGCAATTTAACTAATGCAAAACCTAATGCAAAGTTAAGCTATATCTAGGACTATGATGCACTCCAAATCAAAAAATAAGACTTTCTAATGGTCAGGTTCACCAAAATGAAACATCAAAAATTGTCACTCTATGTTTTAAGGAGATATAGCCATCAACTTCCTTCAAATTCCATTTAAGGAAACCTTAAAGATCTCAATCTAGGGATGGAAATGAGGGAAAGAGATCCACAATAAGGTGTCCTAGGGGTGTGATTAAAGACTAAAAGGGGTTCGCCACCAAGCAAGGGCTTGGGAAGAAAGAAATTTAATGATATGTAAACCTAACTATGCAACTCAAGATATGAAATTGAAAATAAGAAGAATGAAGTGAGAAAGGACAAAGGGGCACCTAAAAAACTAAAGAAGCTCAAAATAAGTTTTTCACTCCCAAAATCTTACTCTTACTGCACAATAGGACTCATACATTAGTAGGGATGATTTAGTCCTAATTTAGGGTTTCAAGCTGGAATTCAAATTTGGAACTACTAAACCAAGATCTACAGAAAATGCTTGAAATCATGTATATTGGGACTCATATGCCACAAGTGGTGATTTAGTCCCATTATTAGGGTTGATCTAAAATTTTTATATCCTCTAATGTTCTCTTGTAGCTTCTCTCCTATCAAATCTCCAAGTCTGAAACACTAAATTGCAACTTGTAGATGACTTTCTGTGATCTTGCAATGTAGATGACTACTTTGACAACTTGACAAATTTTCTCAAATCTTTCTCTTTAATGGATTTTCAACCTATATCTACAAATCACTCATCAAAGAGAGGGAAAAAAAAATTGTTAGTGGATAGGGGTTTACATTGGTCAAACCCGGTTTTCATAATCAAACCTTTAAATGAAGAGAAATAGAATGAAGGAATGATGAATGAAAAAATATGCTATGTTGTAACTCACCAAACCCTTGAAATAAAGGCTACAATCTTGTGTTTAATGGCTAGAATGAATTTAGATCTTGACTCTTGACTTGAATGTTTGCTTGAATCATAAGAACCTACATCACAAATGTTAGCTAAAAAAAAACATGATGCATGATGACTTTGATATGATGCTTGATTCTTGAATAATGCTCCAAAATGCTTGATAATCACTCTTGAATACTCTTTCATTTCTAGAATGCTTGATTACTTGAACTGTTAGATGACTTGTAAACTTGCTAGGAGAAAATATGTGAAATAACCTTGTATTTATACTTGTTTATGCAAAATTTCTCAGAATTACAACATTAGAAGCTGACATTAGATCTAGGAGAATAAAATCCTATAAAGAATTGAATTCAAAATTAGGTCCAAGCTAAGTAGGACTCATACACCAATTGGGGAATGTCAGTCCTAGTAGGCTAGGCTTGGGACACCAATTTCAAGAAATATTAAATTTTATGCCAAATTCACATTTAGGCCTCGAAACTCAAGTAGGATCCATATTCCCAAAGTGGCGTATGAGTCCCAGATCACTAAATCTAGGTCATACAAACCAAAATCATTAAATTATGAGTGGTCATTCGATATGTGTCAGGATTATCCCCAGAAAGATGCATTAATTAAGGCTTGTGGACGCAAAATAGGACCAAATAAGGCATAAAGAAGCCCAATTTTAGTAGGGAGGACCCAAACAAGTGTGAAAATGTAGAGGGATACAATTTTCTAAACTACAGTGGTTACATCTTTTGTCATGACCATACTCAATGATTTTTTACGAGAAATTTATTCTTCCAAGTCTTTCAAATTTGGTTTTTCTTTAGATCATTCTCCATAATCACATTAGGTAATTTTATCCAAAAACATCTCTTTAATTGTAAGTGGTTGTATTCTCTCAAATTTCACAATAATTATTACACCTTATTACTCTTCCAATCCTATTCACAAAAAGAACTCACAATAATTTCTAAAGCATTTTGCAACTCTCTTATATTCTATTATATTATTGACATCCTATCATTATTATTTTTCTTTTTGACATGTTTTAATTGTATACTATCTAATTACATCATTAAAATCTTATTCTTATTGAAATATTTTAAATGTATACTAGGTAATTATAATTATTATATATTTTAAGTATTTATATTTTTTAAGACTATAAATTGATTATATGTTAAGATGTAAGGTAATTAATTAGAAAATAAGACTAATTTGAATGGATTTTATAGTAAAGATATTATTCAACTATAAACTTAATATAAGGAATAGAATTACTCATTCTTCTTTTATTATTTATTAAAAAACTATATAAGATAGTAAAATAAAATAATTGCAGAGGTTGGTAATATTCATCATGGAGTCAAATGACATATAAGTTTTGATTGAAGAAAGTTGCTTGCATTTTTGTCAACCACTTCCAATTCAACTCAAAAGATTTTAATTTATGATCATACATGAGCTTAGTATGAATGAATAGTTACCCTCAACCTTTAAGTCATTCATGTGTAGAGACTTCAATTTTTCAATCCAAAACCAATGGGCTTGACTGTAGAAAACTTTATCTATATGCTTTATCTTCTCATGGACATAGATCTTAACTTTTGTTTTTTAGGTTTGGAGGGTTCATTTTAGGGGTGTTTAGCATGGTTATCTCATTGTGCATATGATTTATTTTATGATGTCATTTATGAAAATAATAGGAGATAGTTTTTGAGCTTATTCTTAGATTTAGGAATGGACATTTTGAGTTTGATATTCCTTGGTTAAGAGAGGCTTATATCCATGTTGGTTCTATATGATACATATAGTTCATTTGATCTATGAGATTGATTGATTAGTTCATTGAGGCTTTTATTTGGGGTTGTAAAGGAGATCATACCTAACATATCTTAGCACTTTGAGGTGTTGGTAGAAAGACGCGAGATGATTTATAGGTTTTCTCTCTATGCTCTATAGCTACTTCTTAGAGGTTTATGTGTTTGTATTATTTGGGAGAGTTATGGTGACATGTTGTGAGAGTGTATGCAACTATTTATGTTGCATGTTTGGATCATTGTGATTGTCTTAGGTGCTACATGGTTTTGATTATTATCCATGTGATTGTTTGAGTGTTGATTGGTAGACTTGGTATTCTATGATTTATTATTTGTATTTGTTATTACCCATGCAATGGGAGTTCCTGGATGTGTATATTCTTTATTTACAGGTTTTATATCGGGAGCCTATGATTGTGATTTATGGGTTGTATATAATTTTTTGGGCATAAGTTTACTTATGTTGTTGATACCTAGGAGTTATGGATGGTTGGATGTATTAGCATATGTTGTTGATGATATTTCCAACCATGTAGGTTTCTTACCTTTGATAACAACTTGGAGCCTTTCTTATCACTTGGATTTGATGCTCATGTTCCTTGGATTGATACATATCTTAACCCTGGCTTGTTCCTTTTCTTCCATAGGTGGCATAGATGAGAGGAGTTCTTGGATGAGATGACGGTCACCTTGGATTTATTGCAGGTATTTTGATGGATCATGAGAGCATGCTAGAAATTCATGCAGTCCCATGTATGGCTATGATGATGTATTTCATTGATTGACCTTTATGCAATGTATACAATAGCTAGGAGAATGTTAGGAAAAGAGTGTTTTACACCTTGCACAAGAATGAAATATTTTAAAATTATATAAAATAAATATAAATATTTATAAGTTGCATCTAGGTAATGTGTTTAGTCACATAAAATATTTATTTTGGTCCACTTGTAAAGTTGTATGTAATATTGTGTTGGTTATTTTATGTGTGGGAGACATAGAATAGTTAACTATTATTTTAAAAAAATATGTAATATTGTGGAAACTTAACATCAGAAGGTAAATGAGGGATCAATGGTTTTGTGTACTCATGTTTTTCAAGAACATAGAAAATTTGTACTTGATCAAAGAAACATATAATTAGATCCAACACTTTATTCTAAATAATTGAATATTATAGCCTCTCACAATAGTCAATTTATAGATTAATGGTTACAGCTTCTGTCATGACCATACTCAATCATTTAATTCGAGAAATTTATTCTTCCATGTCTTTCAAATTTGATTTTTTCTTTAGATCATACTCCATAATCACATTAGGCAAGCTTATCCAAAATAATCTCTTTGATTGTAAGTGGTTGTATTCTCTCAAAGTTCACAATAATGATCACACCTTATTACTCTTCCAATCTTATTCACAAAAAGAACTCACGATAATTTCTAAAACATTTTGCAGCTATCTTCTATTGTATTGTATTTTTGACATCCTATCGTTATTATTATTTTTTTTTGACATTTTTTAATTGTATACTATCTAATTGCATCATTAAAATCTTATTCTTATTAAAATATTTTAAATATATACTAGCTAATTATAATTATTATATATTTTAAGTATTTATATTTTTCAAGACTATAAATTGATTATATGTTAAGATGTAAGGTATTTAATTAGAAAATAAGACTCATTTGAATGGATTTTATAGTAAAGAGATTATTCAACTATAAAATTAATATAAGCAATAGAATTACTCATTCTTCTTTTATTATTTATTAAAAAATTATATAAGATAGTCAAACAAAATAGCTGAGGGGGTTGGCCGTATTTATCATGAAGTCAAATGATAGATAAGTTTGCATTTTTGTCAACCACTTGCAATTCAACTCAAAATATTTTAATTTATGAGTCTGTATGAATAGTTTCCCTCAACCTTTAAGTCATTCACGTGCATAGACTTCAATCTGAAAGTGATGGGCTTGACTGCAGAAAGCTTTGAGAGCTACTTCAAACGTCAATGAAATTAATGCCCTGACTTTAATCACAAAATGAAACAAATACAGACCAAAAATCTTGTCATTCAATCCTTGATGTGTGATTATAAATACCCATCTATAATTTGGGTGTGCAATATTTTGTCTGTTTCAATGGACAGACAATTGACAGCCATAAAATTGTCACAATACAGATGATGGAGAAATGGGAGCAATACAGAGCAAGGTAGGAATAGAAAGAGGGGCATATTGTACCCAAAATGAAGTTGGCCTTCTTTTATTATTTACTAAAAATTATATAAGATAGTCAAATAAAATAGCTGAGGGGGTTGGCCGTATTTATCATGAAGTCAAATGATAGATAAGTTTGCATTTTTGTCAGCCACTTGCAATTCAACTCAAAAGATTTTAATTTATGAGTCTGTATGAATAGTTTCCCTCAACCTTTAAGTCATTCATGTGCAGAGACTTCAATCTGAAAGCGATGGGCTTGACTGCAGAAAGCTTTGAGAGCTACTTCAAACGTCAATGAAATTAATGCCCCGACTTTAATCACAAAATGAAACAAATACAGACCAAAAATCTGGTCATTCAATCCTTGATGTGTGAATATAAATACCCATCTATAATTTGGGTGTGCAATATTTTGTCTGTTTCAATGGACAGACAATTCCATCCTAATCTAGACAGACAATTGACAGCCATAAAATTGTCACAATACAGATGATGGAGAAATGGGCGCAATACATAGCAAGGTAGGAATAGAAAAAGGGGCCTTCGACGTGTACTAGAGGGAGGTGATGAAACTTCTTATTTTGGCAGTCCTGAAGACGAACATGGAACGAGATGATGAGACTTCTCATTTTGGACATCATTAAAAAATATGTTAACATAAATAGTTTATGAATTAGAAATAAAATCTCAATGTGTCATCAACTCATATAACCTTCGAAAATTCTTTAAAAAAAAAGCTATTTGATTTCCTCATGATAAAAAAAAAGCTATTTGATTTCCTCATGATGAATAGTTTATGCTCCTTAATTTTTGATAAAAATCTATGTTGGAATTAGTATTCAATATTTCTATACCTCATTTTAATTTTTTGCTTCCCAATTCAACTAAACCTTCTTCCAAAATACAATCTAGTGATACTTTATCATCTAACTCATAAATATATTATGGTTTACATTGAAAATCTACTCAAATATTAACATTTGAAAGAATAAATATAAATACAAATAAAAAAACTTCATAGAAAAGAGTGATGCCCCTAGAGGTGAAAGAAATCCATTAATATAAGGATATTCCTTATCTCTATAGATGCCTCGAGGCATAGTGAGAGGACATTTTTTTACTAAAATTCCCATCCTTAACCCAAAGAGAAGCAACATCATTCCTTCAAACCCTAATTATACATCATAAAAACATTTTTTGCTATTTATATAGAAATTCAGAAATTATAACAAAATTATTGTTGATCTCAACAAGATTAAACCATTAGCATTCAACTATAGTGGGATTAGTTTTATCTCTTTGATTCTCAGCGCTTCCCCAAGGGGGATTGAAGACTTGTGGAAATACGAGAACAAATTTATGAGGAAGCATGTCATAAATTTTTAACCAACCTAGTATAATTTGTAAATTTGTTTTCTCAGAATATAGTTAAGGATACATGGTGTACAAAAATATGGGGGACCAAAAATTGGCCACAACCACTTTTTGGTCCATCCAATACCTAATACAAGTGTTTTATAATTTTCTTTTATTATTTTGAACATAAAAAAATATATATAATTTAGCGTTGAGCTCATTTGAACTCAACCTCTCACCTTTTCAACAACAAATAGCTAGAAAGAGAAAGTGCATATACATTATGGAGCTGACCAAATCATTGCCCAAATGCCACTACAACATCCACAAGGTCAAGGAAATAGGGTTTGCTAGTTTTTTAGTGTAAAAATTGAATTAAATAGCAATTTTAGAATCATTTTGATTCAACTTTATTTAATTTTAAGAATTCATCCTTCACCAATTCATGAAAACCCTAATTCACACATGATGTGTTATGATGAAATAGAGGAATAAGAGGAAGGTATAAAGAGAGGCAGATTTTAAACAAAATAAAGTTGTCCTTCGACGTGTACTCGAGGGAGATGATGACACTTCTCATAATGGACATGGAGGGAGATGACGAGACTTCTCATTTTGGACATTGTTAAAAAATATGTTAAGACTTAAAAGACTAAATAGTTTATGAATAGAAATAACATCTTGATGTGTCATCAACTGGTTGATAGACACAAATATAAATAGGTAGAAGCAAGTTAGTCAAAAATTACATGTTTATACTTTTGTTGGTTTTGTCTAGGTTGGATCCACAACAATATGTTATATATTGTTGCTTCTTCTTATCCTTGTACATACTTGGTGTGAATCGTATAGATGCTTTAACATTAATTTTTAAAATCTAGTCTTGTTTCTATGTATGGGAGTTATGCTTCTATACAAATGTAATGCCCCGCCACGCAACCCTAGAGGAAGTTGCAATTCACCACTTAAACGTACCAATTTTTTTTTTTGTTTAAGTACGAATAACATGTAAAATGAATACATATTGCCAACAACCTCTAAGGCCACGAGACAAAGATTACTTAAAACCCAAACAACAATTAACATCAACTGAAACCAAAACATTAATCACTTACAAAATTAAGATTACATACATTCAATACAAGATAAATTACAACAAGGATATTTAATACCTCAAGATACCAATTTAACATTTAAACAATAAGGTTACATCACTCATTCCCCGAATGAGGTAAATCCAACCAAATGATTACATATTACAAATTCCACCTTGACAACAACTGAGGGGTAATAAAATACAATAAGAATTGAGAGAACAAGGCATGAGAAGAACTGATTCCCACGAGCTCTCCAACCGAAAATCACGAACGCACAAACAAGAAGAAGAACCAATGGAAAGATGCATGCCACCCAACCACGTGGAACCCAAAGGCCCCACTCCCTCCATGCTAGGAGATAGTAACAAGGATTTCCTAGACAAGACCATGCACCACTAGACACAGGCTTACACAAAAACTGAATTTGAAACAACTACAATCACAAAGCCACTTAACATCTACACACACAATGCCATTTAACCAATACAGTCACATCATCACTTAACACGAAGTTACAATGCTTCCAGAGAACAATGATCATGTACATCGCACAATAACTGATTAACTGCCGACATAGGAAGAGTGTCATACATAAATTGCCATGAGTTACCCTAGCTCAACCTTTCTAGGCTATCAGACCCCCATCTTGGGTTACCCTGGCTTGCCTCTACCGGCGTCGGACCCTCATGCAAAACTATGCGTCCCATCTCATCTCGAGCCTTATCATTCACTTGCTTCACGAGAGAGGCATTCATTATCTTATTAGTTTGAAGGATCCCCATTAATTCATTTAAATTATCACTTAGTTAAACTCTAGGTGAGTTACCCTGGCGCCCCTTTGTGTGCCGAACCCCCACCAAGAGCCACTCTCCTATCGACAACACACCCACAAGAAGAAACTAGATAACACAACCTCTCCAAACCAAGGAGGAAACAGAACACGGAACTTACTCCAACACTGGAGGAAAACAACGTACAAAACCCACTCCAACATTGGAGGAAACCAAATCACATTACCCTCTCCTACACCTAAGGAGGCACAAATCCCCGTTCATGAAAACCAGGTGATCCACAAGGTATAACTATGCACATTTTCTATGACACACCAAAAGTTAACTTTCATAAAGACAACCCACAACAGGATACAAATCCCCTATTTGGAAGACTTCAAACGATGACTCTATACTCCCAACATCGAACAAGAAAGAATAAACATTAAAAGTATTTCAAGCAATTAAATAAACTAAAATTTGGATTTCCTAAATCCA
>VDFB02186921.1:0-13513 GCA_007258455.2 Sequoia sempervirens | reverse complement strand
AATCTTTTCCTCCTTTCTTTTGATCTTTCAACTAAGTTTGTTGATTTGTTATCAAAGCGTTAAAGTATTTTGATATGTAGGCTCAATGTATCCTACCTCCACAAATTCCTAGAGATCTTGGGATAATAAGAGGGTCTTCATTTTCATGCTTCAATATTCATAGTTCTCTCTTCTAAATAACAAAAGATATAGTGGTAACCTATTGGGCCATTAGTAATTTTGATAATGATTTAGAGAGAACTATTAACCTATACATTTGCAACCTACTCCAATACCAATTGAAAGAAATACTGACATCCCCAAACACTATATTCATATCAATTAGAAAAAATACAAATTTGAAATATGCATCATTTTGTAAATCCTTCATATACTACTATATATATTTATATAATTTATTAATTTTGAATTGAATTATTCTAATACAACAACAAAGATTTTTATAAAATTCATAACAACAAAAAATAGAACAAAAATACATATAGATAATGCCCCATGCAAATTAAATAATGAATAGATCTCAACCTTCCTTTTTTTTGTCATCTCTCAACTAAGTTTGTTGATTTTTTGTCAACACATTTAAAGCATTTTGATATGTAAGCTCAATGTATCCTACTTCTACTAACTCCTAGATATCTTGGGATAATAAGAGAGTCTCCATTTTCACGTTTCAATATTCATAGTTCTCTCAGATTATAAATAACAAAAAAATGGTAACCTATTAGTCATTAGTCATTTTGATAATGATTTAGAGAGTTATTCACCTATACAATTACAACCTACACCAATACCAATTGAAAGAAATATTAGCATCACTAACACTATAATCATATTAATTAGAAAAATTACAAACTTGAAATATACATATTACATACATACATAGATACAAATGTACATTCATGTGTACATACACACATACATACATACATATACATAACTTTATTATTTTGAATTGAATTATTCTAGAACAACAATAAATCTTTTTATAAAATTCATAACAACAAAAAATATATATAGATGCATTTATAATGCAGTTTGCTAAATTAATTTAAGCACACACATGCACTTATAATGCAATTTGTTAATTAATTTTATGCATATACATGCATTTATCATGCAATTTCCTAAACTAAAATTTACAAGACATACATAAAAATTTAAAAAGAAGAAGAAGATGATTCCACTTAATAGTAGAATGGTGTCAATAATTTGAATTACATTGACATTTGCAAAAAAAAATAATCTCTTCAATTTGCAAAAATTAATCATCAATCTTCATACAACACATCCTAAACTAACTCCACTACCTATTATGTTATATGCTTGTCCCCAAACCGGTGGCTTAAATTTAGGGAAAGAACTTCTACACCAAATACTATGAGGTTTCTCCAAATAGTCATTATTTTTTCAAGAATGCAAACCACAGTAAAAGACGTATAGAAAGAGAACAGAGTCGATGCATCTTCAGTCTATGTCCACTTTGCACTTCTTCCTAGTGAAGGTTGTTGCAGTTGTTTCATTCAGCGGTGCAGAGAAGCAGCAGTTTACTTCGAGCTTGTAACGATGGGTTTTTAGTTTTCCCACCTTGAAATTAACGCAGGATCGCAGTTTGACTTCTATGTCGGCCAGATCCCCTGTATTGGAAGATGAGAAGGACACAGCGGAGACAAAACGAGGATGGAGAACAGTGGTGCTTTTGTGGCCCTGATAAAAGTCCTGCAGCTCTATGAACGCAATACTCTGTCCCCCATAAAAGGCGGTTACACAGAAGGTGCTGTAATAGATGCCACTCTTTTTATTCACATTCCGAACGCTTATCTCCAACGCGATCTTAGTGCTGCTGCTTGTACTATTACTAAAATCAATACCATCCACATAGAATTCTAGTTTCGTTGGGTGCACAAATGCCCAGATAAAAAACGCTGCGATCCCGCCGATTATTATGAGCACTAGGATAAAATACATAAGGAAAGCTACGCAGCAGAGGATTCTGCTCCTGTACGCGGTGTCTATGTAAGCTTTAGTTGATGAAGGAATGGGAGCTCTGCAACCTCGTGCTGAATAGTACCCTCCATTGAAGGTCGGACCATGTTTGGCGCTTTGGCCCATCTGTAAAACCTTCCACGAGACGCAAACTCGGAGTTATAAAAATATATTAAGACAAAGCGATCAAATGTAGCAGGAGAAATATGAAGATGTGGAAATGGAATACGGTATATGGAGTAATATAAGAGGGTCGATGGTGTAGTTAGCGCAATTAACTCTTAGAGCAGTTAACTGATGTGCAATTACTGTTACCAACATACAACAGTTGTTACGCATGTTGCTTCCAACTGCACTTCAAACAGTTAACAGATTGCTGATTATAAGCTAACTAATAGATTTGTTTCTCCTCTTTTACCTCATGGGATTCTTCCCTGATTTTCCTCCAGTTTTTCCTCCTACGATTGTGTTCTACGGAGGCTATATATTTGTAACCTTGCATTGCATTTGTTTAATAAGGAAGAAGTTGGTTTGATGCAAATTGCTTTTCTGTGCTTGATAAATGTCTTTGTAGATCTAGAGAAATCTACATGGTATCAGAGCTTGCATGGACATTTTCAGGTCGAAGCAAATGCAAGCTGACTCTCTTCCTTCCTTGGCTGATTTGCTGTTTGTCTATTCTTAGCGTATTATTTGTTTGTCTCTTCTTTGTTTGTTTCTTAGCCCGCAAGGTGTGAGAAGGCCTGATCTTGCCGATTAAAGGCACCAGCGCCATCGAAAGTGGAAGCAGCAATTAGAGGTAGCATCACTGTGAACTTTCAAGAAAATGCAATTATGTGTGAGACTAAAGTTCACAACCTTTGCCAAAGAAATTCTCCTGTCTCAGGCTAAAAATGGGGAGCTTTAACCATGAAAGATAAAGAATGTGGGAATTTTGTCACATGTCGTGAGTTGCAACTAACATCCCTTTTCTTCTCATTTCTCCAAAATTTTAAGCACTCTTTTAGTTGATTTCATTCAGATATCTTTTTCATGCATACATATATTAAATATTAATATATATTTATCTTTCCAAAATAATATTAAAATATATTTAAAATAATATTTAAGATTTATTAAAAATATTTAAAAATTTAAAATAGCATAATCCCAAACAAAACTACGGCTTTCATAAAAGGAAAATTGTTTTTAAAGTTCATTTTAAGAAGTTAACAATAATAATTGTGCTTTTTTTTTTCAAAAGATAAGAAGATAAGATTTAAGAGTGGATATGGATTTGCATGTCATTTGCACATCAATTTCTAATTGAAGAGTTTTTTCCCTACACATTGCTTTTTGGTGCCATTGTAATACGCCTCTCAGCATAATAATGATTGGTTGGTTACACCTCTTGCAACAAAAGAGTTGAGTCAAATGGCTACCCAAGGTCTCTACAATCATGATTAAAAGTCCACAAAATATTGATTGAAAACTTAAATGATTTCCTTGCAATTTCAATAGTTTAGGCTAAACAGTCACAAAATCGAAAATTTAGAAGATTTCATTGAAATTCAAATAGTTCAAGCTAAACACATTTGTGACCAATGGTATAACGAGACTGTATAGATTCATCGTATGCTCAAAATGCGGGTAAAATTTTTAAAATAGAGAAACTGTGCTAATGATATCATGTTTTCCTATATTTTTTTCTTAAAAGACAATGCAAAGAATACATAGTTTCAAACATATTATACATATTTAGTATGGCAGTCAAGTGAGTTTGGTTATAAAGGAAAATGATTTTGACTACATTTCTACACGAGATTCACAAGGAGGAAGTAATTGGTACCTAATTTGAAATTGAATCTAATAAAGGATGGTAAATTGAACATAGGTGCAAATTACATTGAGATCATGAAGACATTGTTATTTCCCAATACATTATTAGTGAGGAGCCTACTCTTAAGAGTAGTTTCTATGCTACTACTCATCCAGGGCAACCAAATGCAGATGCAAAAACCAAGCAAGTTCAAGGTCAACTTAGATTTTTATAGAAATGTAGGAGTTGTTCTAAATTTGATATAGAAGATCACTCTAAGTAGTGCTCCTAGAAATAAAATGGCTGGGCAGGAAATGGTCTTGTTCATGTTCTGATTCTTGAGTTTTTTTGTGACAGTAGGCGCACCCATGAGGAAATAGTTTTTCTTAATGTTAATATCAATTTGGAGAGTGTTTTGTTGCTATTTTTGGTTAATGTTGAACTCTGAGGAAAATATCATTTTCAAATGCACTCTTTACTACAATACCCAATAGTGATACCATTGTTTGTCAAAAATCAACATAGTTCCATGAGGACTTTTCTACTGCATGACAACCAGAGATGCCTTCGATTTGCTCATATGTAAAATTCAACATCTTCAACCAAAACCAATAAAAAGTCCCAAATAGATCCCACAAGTTGCCACAAATTTGAATTATTCCAAGAGGCCTTGCAACTAATGTATCCCCTCTCATCAATATTTTCCAAACCTTAGTTTCTCTATTTACACAAAATCAAATTTGCATGAACCATGTTTACTCCATTATTGTATAAATGATTTTGTAGTTTTTCTATGGTGCATGTTTGCATGCTAAAAAATTTCCAAACTGATGTTGACAAGGAAGGATATGTAGCATGCAAATACACACTATATGAACAACATTTGCTTGATTTACATATAAGTGAATTTGCATAAACTACTTTTACTCCATAATCATATAAAATTGTTTTGCAATTTTTTGTGGTGCACATTTGCATGCCAAAAATATTCCAAACCTACATTGCTAACAACGAGTAGAATATCTAGGATAAAAATGTGAACTAAATAAATGATACATTTACTCCATTTTCATATAAGGAATTATCTTGAACAATTGTTGATGATAATTTTATGAATGGTTTTGCAGCTTTTTGTGGTGCATGTCTATATTTACATATATTTTCCAAACCTTAGTTGTTGACAGAGTATGATTTATGGCATGCAAAATTAATTTTAAATCAATATTATTTGCTCCATTTACATAGCAGTTGAATTTACTATATAATTGTAAGAATATGTTTGCAGCTTTCCTGCACGGTGAATGTTTGCATGCTAGATATTCTCAAGTGTTAAGAATGTTGTTAACTCTTCACTCACAAAGCTTCCTTCTACCTAGTTGTATTAGGAATTGCTAAGTGGTCCCTCTCCTCCTCCTCTATGATTCCTCTCCTCACCCTTGCAAGCTTACTTTAACTTGATCCTAGATTTTGTACTTAATTAATTACATCCTTATATAAATTTTATTAATATTTAAATTAGAGCATTTGTCAAGAGTATACATCACAATGCACACTTGAAATATTGAGTTTTACATAGAAGTTCCACTTGGTCAACTTAATAGACACAAAAAGTTTAGCACTACAAACTTTTAAAATATCATTGGCCTTCCACAACACCACCACATTGAACATTTTAAATTAACTAGAGAAAGGGAGGATTTCATCTTAGGGAAACTAAATGCAAATGAAAAATCCAACAAGTTGAATGTTAACTTTAGAGTTTTTAAGCAAAAATGTAGAATTTGTTATGAATTTGATATAGCAGATCACTTTAGTATGAATGAAGAAAATGATTCAGATTTGTAGGATGAGAGCATCGATATCTTTGAAAATCATAAGAAGTTAAGAAATTAAATAAAAATCCTGAAGACAACAGTGATATCATATATATCAGAGATTATAATGGCAACACTTTGCTAGAAGATGGTATAAACAACAAAAAACAAACTTCTGAAAGAGAAAATAACTCAAATCAAAAAATTGAAATCCAAAAACTCAAATTGATATCAAGCAGGAAAAATAAATCATTATGTTTCGTATTACGATTAAAAAATAATTGATTACAAGTAAAATAAGAAATGCAGATACCTGCACAATCCGCAATTGTTTCCCTCTCCCAATCACAATCTAGACTTTTGTCTCTCCCTTTTTGAAGACGTTTGCCTCTAGTTCAATGTTAAATCTCCTTTTTAACTCCACCAACATACAAAACTTGTGTAGCTAAAATCATTTACTATTGATTGAGACAACTTTGAACAAAATAAAACAAGATCCAGATCTTATCTGGAGTAATATGCAACCAAGCAAATCATCAATCCAATATGCATAAAGTAAACCATGACTAAAGCTTGCATTACTAAGTGAATCTCCATACAATTCAAACAAAATATACTCCTGACAAATTTGTTTGTTAAACAGTGTACATGCACTCTAAGCTCTTTGTGCATTATGTAGTTGAAGGGTAGTGTTCACATAAGTTTATGTACAAAATGAAACGTTGGAAATACAGTTTTAAAACAGCTTTAAAACTAAAAATAATATTAAAAATAATAGCTTATCAAGATTTTAACAAGATTATCTTAATATTTTTAAAATATTTTTAACAAGATTATCTTGAATTTTTTAATATCAATTTAGTAATTGTCATTTTATTGTAATATTAAATTCAAGATTTTATTTATGTGTAAGCTTTAAAAGTATTCATTATTATCATCCTATATATATAATATTGTATTTATTTATTTATTTTGTATTAGATATTCAAGATAATCTTGTTAAAAATCTTCTAAAAATTATAGAAGTGTGAAAATATTGTAAATTAATATGTATTTCCATAACAAATATTATAAATTAAAATCATGCATATTCTAAAATGTATATTTTAGTTTTGAAAAATATTCTAAATTAATGTATCTATAAACAAAATGCTATAAAATGATATATATTACTATAGAAAATAATTGAAATTAAAGGTGAGGCATTTAACAAGATTATCTTAATAATTTTAAAAAGATTTTTAATAAGATTATCTTGAATTTTTTAATATCAATTTAGTAATTGTCATTTTATTGTAATATTAAATTCAAGATTTTATTTATGTGTAAGCTTTAAAAGTATTCATTATTATCATCCTATATATATAGTATTGTATTGTATTTATTTATTTTGTATTAGATATTCAAGATAATCTTGTTAAAAATCTTCTAAAAATTATAAAAGCATGGAAATATTGTAAATTAATATGTATTTCCATAACAAATATTATGAATTAAAAATCATGTATATTCTAAAAATGTATATTTTAGTTTTTTGAAAATATTCTAAATTAATATGTATTTCCATAACAAATATTATAAAATGATATATATTACTATTATAAATTAGAATACTATATTATATTTCCTTAAAAATGTCATATATAGTAAAACTATAAAAAGATGATGGTAATGCATGCTTTTAAAGCTTACATATAAAAAAATTAAATATAATATTACAATTAAATAAAATTTAAACTGATATTAAAAAATATTCAAGATTATAATTGCCTAATTTGCAAGATGTGGAAAGTAATTGTAACCGGGGTTTAAAAGCATAAATATATTAATAAATACTTTTGGTTTCTGCAAACTGCTAGTAGAGGTCAATTCTGAAATGTGGGGAGGGGATAAAAATGTACACATAATTTGTTGATGTGAATAAGAAGCCTCTCAAGTTTCAATAAATGTTCACCCTAAAATCCTTAAAATTCTATTAAATGACACTTGGCATTTAGTTTTAATTTTTTAATTAAAATTGATTTTAAAATCTAAAAACATTACGTATTCACTCTGGCGAATACTCCAAAACAGAAGTGGAAATTGCAGAGACGGACATCATAAACTCCCTAACACCGGTCAATACGCATTGTTTGGAGCACAGATAAGCCGAAACTCTACCGAAACAAAGACAAATCAGCTGACGTCCATTGGATCCCACTCTGCACACAAAACCAGAACAAAAAGCATGAAAAAAAAAGCAAGAGAACGTGGCAGCGGGTCTGAAACAGAAAATGACAATGGTAGAATTTTGAGGGACCCCGCGCTTTCCACTGGCACTGCTAAGAAATCTCTTGAAGCAGGGTCTGCAGGGGTTTATCCAGACCTTAAGACCCCACACACTTCCACGTCTGTTGTACCAACGAAACCTACAACAAATCCCGACACAGAGGACAGCCAGAATGAAGGTAAAACGATTTCCTTCCAGCTTCCCGATGAAATAATTGATGTAATTTCAGAATGCAAAGCAAAAACCATTATCTTGTTTTTCCTTAGAGGTATACCGACAGAACAGGACTTTTTCAAATGGGCCCGTAATAACTGGGAAACCAAGGGTTGGGTAATAGAATCATTCAGGGGACTGGGCAGAGGATACGTAACATGCACATTTTCTAACCCTGACCATGCCCGTGTGGTTCTTCAATATGGGTCTTGGTTTATTTGTGGGAAAACTTGTTATGTGCAAGCCTGGGATCTTGATTTTCACCCAGAAGGCATTACTAAGTCCAGATATCCCATGTGGGTCGAGTTTCCCTTCCTCAACCTTGCATTTCGCCCTTTTTGTCAAATATCGCAGCTCAACTGGGTAAAGTGTTATGGTGCAAGCAACACTCAGATAAATGGGCAAGCTTACGTACTTATCCTAGGGCATGCATTGAAATGGATCTTAATCAACCCCTCCCTGATTCTATCAAACTTGTGGGACCAGGCTTTGAATTTGCCCAGCGCATTAATTATCTCAACAAGCCTAATGCCTGCTTCTATTGCAGAAGGGAAGGGCACCTCATCCGCAACTGTCCCTTCCGTAAACCAAAGACTTCTCAGACTTCTCAGTCACCTGTTAACAACCCTCAGACTTCTCAAACTTCTTAGTCACCTGTTGATAACCCTCTGGCTGTTGATCAAACTTCTGTTGGTGATCGTCATAAACCTTCTTCCGCTCCACTCACATCGCCTCTCTTGCTTACTGCTCCCCCTAAGCCAACCACCCACCCTTCACCTCCTTCACCCCCTTCTCCACGCTTTTCATCCCCCCAGTCTGAGAACAAGTCATTTAAAGATGTTTTAGGATCACAACAAAGGGCATCAAAGAGGAAAAAGGAGACCCCTTCTTTTGGGAAAAATTCTGCAGTTGAAGCAATTTCTACACCTCAAGAGCTCATCCTTGCTAAAAATCAGCCCCATCTTCCCTCCCACGAGCCACTTGGTGAGGACTCCTTGATGGACTCTCTCGATCAGAATCCTTCAATGCTTACCCAAAACTGTAGAATGCTAAATCAGTTTAAAAGACTTCAGTTTGATGAGGAAAACCTCCCAGACTCTTCCCAATGAGGTGCACAGTCCAATCATGGAACGTGCGGGGATTGACCCTCCCTGCTCGTAAATTTCAGGTCAAAAAGTCCTTACAGATCAATCATACTGATGTCCTAATGCTTCAAGAAGTGAAAGTGAGTTCCGTTCGGCTCAAAGCTACCCTTGCTTCCATATGGCCTGATGTGAGATTTCTCCATACTAACCACTCTAACGGAGGTGGTGGTGCTATTTTGGGCCTTGCCCCTTGGTTAGCTAAGCATATTGTGGCTGTTGGATCTGATTCTAATAACTATTGTGTTTGGGCTACTACTCTCATCAATGACTTGTTGGTGGGGTTTTGTTCAATTTATGCTCCTAACTCTCCTGCCAAGAGAACCTTACTTTGGGAGTGGCTTCGCACTAATCTTCCTAATGCTGAGTGGGTCCTGGGAGGTGACTTTAATATGGTGGAACAACTTTCAGATCGTAGTTGGGTTGGTCCTTCTCACCTATCCCAGTCTGAACTTGAAGCTTGGATGTTGGCTCAAAATTCCTTTGGTGTGCATGATCCCCTCTTGGGTAAATTCAACCTTCATATGCCCCATTGGTATACTTGGAGTAACTGCAGAGAAGGAAACTCAAGAAAAATGAGTCAGTTGGACATATTTTATATCTCCCCCAATTGTTCCATTCTCCCTTCACTTGATGGTCGTCTTGTTTCTGTAGACCTTTCAGCCACTTTGTCTGACCATCTTCCCATCTTCATTAGTCTTTCCCTCTCAAATTCCATACCCCCTTCCAATGACCTTCCCTTCAAACTCAATGTTACCCATCTCCACAACCAGGATTGCATTGATGGTTTGCTGGCTATTTGGAAGTCAGATCCAAGACCTCAAGAAGGTAGTTGTATTAGTTGGTGGGAGAGAACTATTGCTAAGTGTACCATCTTTCTTCGTAACTATGGGTGAAGAGCTGCAGTAAAACGTCGCAGACTTGAGAAATCTTTGCAAGGTTAGCTTGTATATGGGCGTTCATGCTTGGCCTATGACCCAACAAACAACTCATTGCAACATTCTATGGCCAATGCTGAAAATATGCTTCGAAAAATGGTTGTGTATAAAGGAAAAGGTGCCCAAATTCATTCACATCTTCAATGGATTAAAGATGGTGATCATGGCTCCAAATTCTTCTTTCAATATCTTAACCACAAGCACAAGATGGAGCATATTTCTGCAATTAAATTTGTTGATGGCTCCTTACAAACCAATCATGCTGACATTATGAATACTTTCTATGAGCACTTCAAAAACCTTTTTATAGATGAATCCACTAATGATACCCTCCTTCCCATCCTCGAGGATTCTATTGCTGAATGTATACCCAAGAAAGTAGACCCTGAGTATAGTAAGTTCCTTGATCACCTCCTCTCCATAGATGAAATAGATGCTGCGCTTCAATGTATGGATTTAGAGAAAATCCCTGGTATTGATGGGCTTCCCGTGGAGTTTTATAGAGCTCTTTGGCCTCACATTCGAGAGGATTTTTATTATGTTTACCTTGAGGGGATTGAAACGGGTTCCTTAGGAAAGGTGATTAATCAGGGGCTGATTAAACTCATTCCCAAAGGTAAGGAAGAAGATACTGTAAATGGGTGGCGACCAATTACTCTCCTCAACAAATCATATAAAATAATAGCCAAAGCTCTAGCTCGAAGAATTAGACACATTTCCCAATTGATAGTGCGTCCAGAGCAAACTGGTTTCTTGGGTGGAAGATTTATTTTAGACAATCTGATTCTTGCTTGGGAAACGACTGAATGGGCACAACAATCTGCTCAAGATGCATTAATTATAAAGATTGACTTTGATAAAGCGTATGATCGCATTCGCTGGCCTTTCATCCTTAAAATGTTAAAATGGCTCGGTTTTGGCTCTAAATTATGTGATCAAATAAGCATGCTCTTTAGGGATGCTAATGCTAGAGTGGCTATTAATGGCAGTCTTTCTCCTTCCTTTCCTTTGCAAAAATCCATTCGCCAGGGCTGCCCCCTTGCTCCCTTCCTTTATGTCCTTGCTGCTGATGCTTTAGGATATCTCTTTCAGCATGCTCGCCTAAATAAGCTTATCTGAGGCATCTCTCTTCCAGGCAATGCTACTCCTCTCAACTCGCATTTTGCTGATGATAGCATGTTGTTCATACAAAATTCTGAAGAAGAAGTGACTAATACATTGGACATATTGGATTTGTTTTGCACTATTTCAGGCTCCAAACTGGCAATGCACAAAATCAAATTTATAATGCTTGGCCCCAACCCTCGACCACCTTGGATCCCTAGGGAATGGCATGAAGTGAAGCATGGTAGCATCATGCGATACCTTGGTATCCCTTTTGGCATTGGAGTCTCGCTTAAAGAGATGTGGTTTTGGTTCTTGCAAAAAATTAGAAAAAAGCTTTTGAATTGGACTAATAAGTTCCTCTCGATGGCTGGTAGAATCCAAGTTGCCAATAAAATTTTGTTGGCCAGTCATGTCTATATCTCCTCTTGTTGGCTGCCCTCTAAAACATGCTACAACCAACTGTCTCAGCTTATCAAAAAATTTCTTTGGACAAAATGGGGTAACAAAAAAGGCTTGCCTACTACTTTGTGGACTCATTGCATCCAACCTAAAGATAAAGGAGGACTGGGGATTATAGATCCTTATACTCAGGGCATCTGTCTCATAATAAAATGGATTGTAAGAGCCTTGGATGGTGATGCTCCTTGGAAATATCTTGTGCACCATCGTATCCAAACAGCTACTACTGGTCGTTCTTGGGACTTGGTCAGTTGGAAAGATAAAATTCTCCTTGCATCTTATTTTCAAACACATGGGTCTGCACCTTTTAACTCCATTTGGAGAGCGTGGCAAACTACTTCAAAAAGGCTAATTTGGTATGACCAGAGCTTGAGTCATGGCTTGAGTTTCGCCTCTTCTTCCATTTGGTGGAACCGTTTGGTTCAGCAAGACAATTGTCCTTTGGCCATTATCAAGGACCTCAAAGGTAGACATCTTTTTAAAAAAGGCATCCAGGTTTTCCAGGATTTATGGGACCCTTTAACATTCAATTGGAAACCTTGGCTGCAGCTTAAAGCTCAGTTTCAGCTTCCTCCTTCTTATGAGACCCCAATCCAAAAAATCAAGCAATTAGTTATGCCAGATTTGCTGCAGCTCCTCTCCACCCCTTGTCATGACAACTTCCTTAAAGATTGGAAATGGCCTAACAATCAAAGCCTTCAAAATTTTCCTCTTCGACTGACATATAAGCAGCTCCTCCCAGCAATCTCATTAGCCCACCGGCTTAACCTCAAATGGAATTGCAAATTTAGTAGATCAAGATGGAACAAGTTAAGCTCCTTAATCTGGAAGTCTAAAGCTGATGTGCAAGCCCAGCTAACAGCCTAGAAAATTCTCCATGTCAAGGTTCCCATTGGCGATCGACTCTCCTTCATTTCCCCTCCTCCAACATGTCCTTTTTGCTCCAAAAAAGAGACTATCAAGCATACCTTTTGGTTTTGTACCCATGCACGGAATATCTGGAACTCTCTTTTCTCTAACTTATTTGTCCTCTTTCCTCAACAATGGTCGTGGAGAACTGCACTTCTTGGTCTCTCCTCATCTCACAATGTTATTACTCAGACCCTCAGACACATCACTCTTAAACACATCTGGAGATTCCGATGTTTGGCAGCTCTCTCTCACACCTTTCAACCCCTGCAAGCCGAATTGATGACTATCTATGCTAACCTTTCTTTGTAGATCCCCATTCTTCAATCTGCCATCCAGACTAAGGCTAACCTCAAAAAGATATTGGATGATTTTCAAACACAACTCAACACCTTTGAAGAAAAATTTAAAATATAGGGCACTTAGGTTGGCAACAAAATTCTTCAGTTGGGGGTTCCAGATTATATTATGTGATTGGCAGCCTTGTTGATGATAGAGATGTGACATTTTCAGCTGCAACTTGCCGGCAATGAATCTTCTCAGAACATCTTCCTTGCTATGGAGTTCATCAACAACGATCACTGCACTTTGGAGTGACTCTGCCTAGCTTTTTTGGAGGAAGAGGGTGCTTCTGTGTGATTGGAAGTTGTTCTTGTGCAAAGATGCTATGGAAAGAATTTTCATGGACTCCAGGTTTCTTCTACAACACTCTGTGGCTACTGGTGGATACTTGTATTGTTCTCTTTGCAGGCCTGTGTAATGTAGCTTTTAGCTGATCTTGGCATCATCTTGTTGTTATGTGTTTATTCTATTTTTGACAACCTTGTAGTTGTCTTCTTTCAGAAAGAGTGTTGTTGTTATACGTTAGCTCCTAATTGTAT
>VDFB02186920.1:0-17460 GCA_007258455.2 Sequoia sempervirens | reverse complement strand
AAGAGAATTTTTTTCACCAGGAGTGAAAAAGAATGCATTGAGACGTGACAAAATAAATAATGTACAAAGTGCCTTATAAAGGAATGAAAATATGTAACGAGTGCACAACTACCCAGCACGAGAGAAAACCACCTAGTAATTAAATAAATTAAAAGGAAAACTACCCATAAGTTAACATAAGAAAAATTTGAATGGTAAAACCATTCACTCTAACACCACCCCCCCCTCCTTAAGTGCAACTTAGGGAAACTAAAAATGCAAAATGAGTTGTAAAAATGGATCCCAACAATGAGGCCATGTTAAGAACCCATGCCCAACTACGATTCAAAATAAAAATCTCTCACAACTAGAGAAAAGGAGAAAAAAAAATTGGGAAAAAACCCCTCTCCAAAAGAGAGAAAAGAAAACAAAAATGATGAATGGATGGAGGACTCAATCACACCTCCCATGGACTACATACATCATGTATATACAATTAGTGATTGCTACATAGGAATGAAAAAAGGAGATAGTATATCCCCCTATAATGAAGAGAAGTATGCCTGAAAAAAAAGATGTTCCAATGCCTACAAGCAACTCCTCTCCCCTTAGGAAGACACAAGTCCACTAGAAGAATCCACTCCATGTCCAACTAAAAAAAGGAAGGAAGTATCCAAATAGAAATCTCTTAAGCGTGAGGAGGAGTCTCCAAGCATGAATAATCCACCACATAATCATGAAAAAAACAACCAAGGAATGTGGCAAATGAAGCAAAGGCTCATTAATGTCAATCTCCAAAGACAATCTAGATGTATTAGCAACCATGTTGAAACTATCATGAAAGAGGAGAGAAATCCCCTCAAGTATGTCTCCCAAATCTGAAAGATGAGACTCCACAAACAAATCTAAGATGCCTGCCAAATACTCATCCAATAAAGCAAGATCTAAAAGAATTCTGACCAACCTGCTCAAGAGAAGAACTCAAATTTGGAAAAGTAGGAGTTGAAGGAGGAGGAATCTCAACACTAGTCTCAAGGACACCAAGATACAAGTGACCAAAATTCTCCTCATAAAAATGATTCACCCTTGATGGAATGGTATGAACATCAGCCAAAGAAACATAATCATCATGAATAAAATGAGAAAAAGAATGTAAGCGAGATGCATGATCCACTTCCCCTGTAGTGATGATATCTTTAGTTAGTGTGTCTAAAATGTATAGATGATCAACAATGAACTCAACTATCTTACCTTGTGCACCATGAGTACTTTAATAAGTTGAAAGAAGATTAGTGGTGAAGGAGGGTACACAAAGAACATCATTAAAAGATCCTTCACCCATATCAATAGAACCTTTTCCACAAACTTTCATGTAAGTATTTATAAGAAATATCATAGATCAATAAGCTGAAACTGATCACAAAATCAAATGAATAACATTAGGAATGATTACAAAGTTATAGGTTTAGGATGCACTTGTCAAGAATGACAAGTGTCCTAGTAAACCTGAGTTATCAAAAGACCAACTCAACTTAGAGGTGTAGTGGTTTCAAAGTAACTCACTTGATGAGGGAGATGTGGTACCTAACTCCCATCAATCAAGGAGTGATGACACACATTTTCCTAATATTCCTAATTAACTTAAGTAAATAATACTATTTACCTAAGTAAGCTTAACTAAGGTGTGACATTAATAATTACACCAATACCCCCCTTAAGCACAACTTAGGTGGGCACAAAAAATAATGGAAATTTGAGTCTCGACAACAAGACCTGATAAGGTACTCATTTACAATGAAAACTCTCAAATTTAAAGTGGAGAAAGATAGAAAACCCAATGGGATAAAACTATCCTCCAAAAAGAGAGTAATATTAGACATTTTACAAAACAAGAGAAGTAATACAATAGATCTTGCAATCAATCAAATAACATGTCCTTTTGATTTCTCTTTTTCCTTATTCATGTCTTTAGATGATGAAGATCTAGAATTTACAATCTTACTTTCCTCAATGATTTGAGTAAGATCGTTTATTTGCTTCCTCATATAGTCAAATGCATTATTCCCCAATTTCTTACAAAAGGGACACTTGAAATATTTCATAATATTTTCCTCTTTCTGAGATTTTCCCCCTTGTATTTCCTTATCTTTTCTTTCTTCATTTTTGTTTGTCAATCGTTCAAATTTTATACTTTCTGCTACTAAAGCATGTGGCTTATAGGATACTATGCCCCACATCTAGATGAGTTTATATTGTTCACTGACCAAATCAACAATAAATTCATCTATATTTGGCATAGACCAATTAAAACCCAAAGCCCTTTTTGTAGAGTAGAATGTTGACACAAAAACAAAATAAGAAGAAAGAGTTGATACGATCAGTTGATCATATTTATTCTCAATTCCACATTCCTTAAGCTATTGGAAAAGTGACTTAAATTTGGTGAAATATTCTTTTAATTTTAAGTAATTACTTGGACTTAAGCTGATTAATTCATTTTGTAGATCATGGCCTTTAATATCATCAACTTTCCCAAATAAATTTTCAAGAGCTAACCATACTTCATGTGGAGTTTTCAATGCCTCCACATGAAATAGAAGTTTTTTTGAAAGACATAAACACAAGAATCCAAATGCTTGGTCACACTTATTGAACCACATTTCCTTGTCCTTGGTAGCATTATGTTCCTTTTCGGTACCCATTGCAACTCTATACAAACCTTTGTTCTTGAGTGTATGTTGTACTTGCAACTTCCACTCATGGTAGTTAAGGTGTAAGAAGGTTAATCAGTTGATTGGAATCCATGCTTGATTAGGTTTACAACTTCTTAGGAACTGGAGAAAAGAAATTTTGGAGTATTTGGAGTAATCTAATATCAACTCTCTTAATACACCCCTGTTTTTAATACTTTTGATTTCCCCCCTATTTGGCACTTTATTTTAGTGCATTATTTGCATACAAGAATGAAGGTGAAAATAAGGCACTTTATATATTAGTACAAAGGCGCCACCATTTAAACAGAGTTTCAAAAAATAAGCACTTTACAAAGAACACTTTTAAAATTTCACCCTATTGCAAATTTAACACTAATAAAGTTTGCATTTACAAAGATAGGAAATAAAATATTTTAAAGAAGATTTGAGAGAGAATTATAGAGAAAAACTAAGCCCTCATGGGATGGAAAAAAATGAGGGGTTGAAACCCCATGTGACCACAACAAATGGTGAATAGTGTGCCCCTCTACATAATAAATTCACAACCATGAGAGATTTCAAAAGAAAATAAAAGTTTGGAATGATTTTGGATCCTCCAAATACATGATTTTTGTGTCCCCCTTCTTGCCTCCACCTCAACTCTATCTCACCATCCTAGGAGATATTTGGTGCAGGCCTGTGAGCCCTATCGCAACCCCAATGCAAATTCATGCCTCTAATAATGTTGCTACAGCTTCAACCTCCCTTTCCATAGCCAAACAGTGCCTATCACATTGTGATTGTGTTTCACGACTTGTACTCAAATATTTGTAGCCTCTACAAACTACTAGTAGAGAAAAATTGACCTTTGGTCTATAAATCAGGTCGTTGCTTTGTAAATGAGGTCCTGGGTCTCCAAAAAGATGCCTCCAAAATAGAATCACGTCTCTCTCAAAAGAATCGTGACATCCACACAACAAATCATGCCTCTAATTTTCCTTCACACAATGATTTAACCCTTTACAAAAAATCATGCCACTCTATTTTCAATTGTGTATCAATCACCCCTTCAATAGAGATTCAAAAAAAAATGTAGTGCATATAATTTAAATGCACCAAAAATCTAATAAAGACTGAAATAACAAGCACAAAAAAATGAAATTACACAAGTGACTTCAAATTGAATAAAAAAAGCTCACAGTGGATTTGATACCATATAAGAAATCCTACAAATTAATAAGTTGAAACTTTTCACAAAATGAAGTGAATAACATTAGGAATGATTACAAAGTTATAGGTTTAGGATGTACTTGTCATGAATAACAAGTGTCCTAGTAAACCCAAGTTATCAAAAGACCAACTCAACTTAGAGGTGTAGTGGTGTCAAAATAACTCACTTGATGAGGGAGATGTGCTACCTAACTCCCATCAATCAAGAGTTGATGACACATACTTGCCTAATATTCTTAATTAACTTCAGTAAATAATACTATTTACCTAAGTAAGCTTAACTAAGGTGTGATATTAGGAACTACACCAATAGTATTGTTACCCATAGAAATGTTAGGTGAACTACAAGGCTCAAAAGAAGAGAACATATCCATAGAAGATGTCATGCGATGTGATGCACCTAAATCAAGAAGCCATTGCCCATTTTTAGGAATAGTGGAAGCCAAGAGCACTTTTCCTTTCATCCCATTAGCAAATCTTGCATTCCCTATTTGTGCAAGTTTGTATGATGATGCAGATGGAGATGCAAAAGAAGTAAAAGGAGACTCTGATGAGGGCAACAAGATGTTGTTCTTATGAAGAAGGTAGTAAGCTCATCAATCTTCTTAGTATAACACCTATGCTCATTGTGTCTAGATCTCTTACAATAAGCACAATTACATTCTTCTTCTTTTGTGGTGGTTCCTCTTTAGAAGATGTTTTGGTCTCAAGAGTAGGATCCTTAACTTTCTCATTATACTTAAAATCCTTAATCTGTTCCTTGTTCTTGCCACTTGAAGATTGAACCATCAAGGCATGACTCTTAGGGTGAGCATCTATCTAAATCAACTTGGCCTGCTCCCTAGTCAATCGATCACAAAACTCCTCAAATGAAGGAATCTTATGATCTTCTCCCATGGAATCCATAGTAGAATAGAAGGTAGAGGAAAACACTTGAAAGGGACCTCTCGATTTTGACAAGATCAAGAAAATACACTCCTGATCATTTTTGCAATGACCAAATCCTTTCAATTGTGACAAAATCAACTTGAACTGTGCAAGGAAATCTTTTATAGTGGGAAAGCCATCTGGGGAGATAGAGATGAGATCGACTTCAAGTTGCAAGATTTTGAACTTATTTACCTTATCATATAACTTAGCAAGCTTATCCCACACCTCTCTGGTTGTTGCACACTTCGCAATATGAAACAAAAAATTATTAGACACATGGAGACTTATGAGTCCTCTCGCCTCATCCGTATTGTTGTGATGGACAAAATTCTCAAAGTCCTTACTCAACTCGGGTTGTTCAACATCCAACATTTTCCAAAGACCTCGAGATTGCAACAATTGTGTCAACTTAAGCTTCCACATGTGATAGTTGTGTGGAGTGAGTGGGTCAATCTCTGGTTCTGACATGGTGTGCAAATGAACATAGAAAGACCAATATGCTACTTATACCCCCCCAAAATGAATAGAACCAACAATGTGCAATTCTCCAAAACAAACTTTTTCCAAAAACCCCAGATTGAAGCAAGGTACTAACAATGGATAGCAAAAATTTTGGCTACAACACTTGTAATTAATGGAAAAAGTTTCAAAAAGAAGAGTACCTCTTTCACACCATGCAACAAAATCACCAAATGACACTAGCTTCTCCATGCAAGATGAATGATCAGGTCACCATCGAATTCTCCACATGATCCTTGAACCATAAAGTAATGAAGGCACTAGAGTGTAAAAATGTTGAGTTTTGCAGATATATCACCAATGTGGGACAAAAAATTTGTACTTGAGTGAAAGAACAAAGAATTTTTCACCCCCAGCAAAAGAAGGAAACCCTATATTTGGATGCAAATCGCTCCACGTAACATAGAATCAGGCCTCCAATCAATCTCCAAAGAAGAAAATGTGTCCTTTTGCCACAAAATCGAGCCCTCTCGGAGATGAAATACACCACAACAAGCCAAAATTAAGGAGTGGTTCTGCTACGCACCAAAGCCAAAACCAAGGAGTGGTTTCACACTAAACCATAACTAATGAGTAGTTCTCAATGCCCAAGCCTGGACCAAGGAATGGTTCCACACTGTCGAGAATGAGGTACCTGAGTGAAATGCTCGTGAAGAATGACTTTAAACCGCAACAAGAATGAATACAAATCACAACCTCTTCCACATCAAAAAATTCGCGATAACAAAATCGTTTCCTCTGCCTCTTAATCAATCAGCCAATCCAACACAAAAATCCACACTTCACAGCAATAAAGTCACGAATGCAAATGAAATCAGGTCCAACAAAGAAAAAACGTCCGTCAGAAAAATGTGCCTCCCAAAACCATTCATAGAAGAAAAAAAATTTCCTTCTCCTTGCTTTTTCCAACACCTCCATATGCAACAAAATTGACCTCCAATAGCAAATTAGTGCCTGGGACCACCCACAAGAGGAAATTTGTTCCTTCAAAGCATAAAATCGGCCCTCCAATAGGTAAAAATTGTGTCAGCATCTATCAAAATCATCAAACACGGACACAAACTCCAATTCACACAGATCACATCCAAAATTTTCCACAAATTCTTCAATTCAAAGCTTAAAAAAGGGAGCACGAGATATGGATTTGAAATGCCTTCAAACTTCAACATAAAATCACGCTTGGCTAAAACTCTCAACCTAGAAGGTGGTAGTTTTAGAACTATTTTGATACCATGTTGAAACACCTAGGAGCAACTGCACACAAAAATAAACCTTCACGAAAAGAGAGAAGCAACAAGAGAAGCTATTTCACCAGGAGTAGTGAAAAAGAATGCATTGAGACATGATGAAATACATAATGTACAAAGTTCCTTATAAAGACATGAAAATATGTGATGGGTGCACAACTACCTAGCACGGGAAAAAACCACCGGATGATTAAATAAATTAAAAGGAAAACTACCTCTAAGTTAACTTAATAAAAATGTGAATGGTAAAACCATTCACTCTAACACCCCCCCTTAAATACAACTTAGGGAAACTAAAAATGCAAAATGAGATGCAAAAATGGGTCCTGACAATGAGGCCATGTTAGGTACCCATGCACAACTACAATGCGAAACAAAAATCTCTCACAACTGGAGAAACGAAGAAAAACCCTGTGAGAAAAAACCCCTCTCCAAAAAAAAAAAAAAAAAACAAAAATGATACATGGATAAAAGATTCAATCGGTTATTTTTATAGTTTCATATATTGATATTAATATATTCTTAAATTTTATGTCTATATAAAAAATAAATATCTCCAATAATTATTTATTTATTTATTCTTTTATAAATACCATAGGGATATTTTTCCCCAACTACACTTTCAACATAATTATTCCCTTTTTAAAGTTCTTCTTTTATCTTAAATTGCTCTTAAAACATTATAGAATTGAACAATAAAATATAACTATACAAACAAAGTTTTATATTTTAAGATGAACAGTTGTACAAAATGTTTCTGGCCTATCAGTTTCTGGCATCCTTGTCACACAGATTTACCCGACAAGCCAACCAAAAACGAACGACGATTTAGGTATACTAAACTTCCTATCACCAGCTTTGCCTGTGATCATTCACTGACTTTATACCCACAATAAAGACTTTCCTACGGTATTCGCTAAGGGAGCTCAAATTCCCAAACGCGTAGACTGCACATTCATTCAAGAGAGCTCACAGTACATTCCCGTGCAAAAGAACTGACACAAATCGAAGGAGCCGTGTTTGTCAGTCTTACTGTGCACTTTTTAACTTAAACAATTATTTGGTTAAAATTTATCTAATGGAATTTTAAAATTAATAATTATAAAATTAAAATTTATCTGGTTGCAGCTTTATTATATTTATTTTGTAAAATGCAAATTGGCAAGTTACAGGAGAAAAAACTAAAATCCCCACACGTAAATGAGATATCCATTTATTATACAATTGAAAAATGACACTGTGCAAACTGACAACTTCGAGGATGTTCTAAAAAGAGGGCAAGCTGCAAGTGGGCTGAGAAACGATAAAGGCCACACATGAAGATTGAACAATCTTTTAAAAAAGGAAAAATCATTTGCTAGAGGCTGGCCCACACGCACTTCTGCTGTCAGCATCAACTTCACTTTTAATTTCAATATTTTGCCTTGGTATTATTGTTTTCTAAACTAGTAATCGCACCTTCGTGTGCAATGGGTACGCCGAAGATTTGTGGAGATGAATATTTTAATATATGGTATTGTATTTGAATTATAGAAATTGTAAAATATGAAGTGTTGAAGGTTTATAAATAAATGAAGTTTTATTGTTGTGAACCAAACTTGCAGTGTAGAGGTCCAGTGCAAACGATAGATTTACTATAAGATGGTGAAACTTTTTTTGTGTAGTATACAGACATATGATGTTGGTAGACCGGTTGTAAAAAAGAAAGCAACAAGTTTGTAGCATTGATGAAATAGTCAATTGCCAAAGCTATGCATTGAATGGGACAGGCCTGCAAAGTGAATGATGTAAGTGAGGAAGACTTTGCAGAAACATATACTAAAGTAACATTTGTGTATGCAGTTGTAATGCAGACTTTGAAAGAGTAAAAAATATAGAACTAACATGTATTTTATGGTTGAAAATAATTTTAAAACCTGTAAAGAAAACATTTTTTTTGCAGAAACAAAATATAGAATCCCTACATGTGGCAGTTAGAACTGAAAGTAAAACTCTCTCATTGATCATATTTTGAGACACAACATTTTCCTGTGTTGGAGAGCTATTTCACAGATTTTTTTACCCAAATTTACTTGACTTTGCCTCTACCATATTTTGGGTAGAGTTTCAGCCATATCTGTGCATTTTACCTGCGTTGAATATTTTCATTTTTTAGTAGTTTTGAAGGCAATTCAAATATTTATTCAATACATCTCCAGAACTTCCACATTGCAACAATAATTTTGGCATAACTTGGATTAAATCTAAATGTTTTCTATTGGTGAATAAAACACTTTGGAAATGGTGTATGTACAACATTTAAGGGTGAAGTCATTGCATTCTTAAAAGAAACCTCTACATTTTTTTTGGAAATCACAATCTGGCCTAAGTAATTTTATTGACCAGTGACCAATGGCCCTGTTTCTGGCATAAATTATATGTAGGCTACTGATCAATCATTATTTGGTTACAATCCAAGTTTTGAAAAAACAAGCATTACGATAGGCCCTGCAAACCATCCCAATTGTGGAAAAGTCCATGCTAATGATAAAACTCTTGTTGTTGTCTGCATTAAAATTTTGTCAAACGATGAACATGCCATTTGCTATGCTTCCACATTTCACATACATGTCGAGCAGGGCAGTTGCAACTACAACAAATAGTTTACGTGCCTTTTATATTCTTTGAGGCATTATGTCAAATAGTTTACCTGCCTTTTCTATTCTTCCACACTTTGCATACATGTCTACCAGTGCATTGGCAACTATAAGATTTGGAGAAAATCCACATTCCATAGCTCCCATTTATGACATTTGCTTGAAAGTTTGTAAAGCCTTTTCAACAAATCCATTTTGTACATATCCCGCAATCATGACCTCTCTCTCTCTTGACGGTGCTGTGCAAGCAGTAAATGTAAAACAGCTTAAATGTATAGACTCTGGAAAAAAAAAATGGCTGAAATAATGGCAAGTGAGTTACCTTAAGATTCATCACACAATTTGTCGAATTGTCAAGGATTGCAAAGAGAAAAATAGGGATAGTTTGCAGGAGAAATCTTCATGGTAGTCTTGAAAGGAGACTCCTAATATAGTGTAGGTGAGCTGAAAATGAGCAGCATAAAGAGTTTCGTAAAAGAGCAGCTTTGAAGGAAAACATGCTACACATGTATCTTTTAATATAAACTATAATAAAGAAATGTATTTTTTAGCATTGACATATGAAAACTATCAAACAAATGGGGAAGATAGGCATGGTGATAGGAGACAAAACATAGAGGTCTGTTAATTGTAGAAAAAACCTTAAGAAATCAATCATCGATATATGCAGTTTGTATTCCACATAGATCTAGCTTGCATGAAAAGATTTGGTGCATTAAAAAGTGCTTCCATTCCATAAAAAATTGGATCCCTGCCAAAAACCAGATATGTCTTTAGTTTCTTGATTGTAGATTTTGTAATATAAACCATTTTGAATTTATGTTAAACATTTGTGAATTGACAATTGAAAGTGAAAGGAGTAAAGAATTATATAACCAACCTATAATTTCTTGTTCAAAAGTTTTTGAGAATGTCAAATGATTGATGATGATAGTGTTGACAGTCGAGCCTCCTCTTTCACCCTTCGTGCAACATAAGGGTTGTGTTGCATTCGTGTGTATCTGTGGAATGTGAATGAAGGGTGGATACGAAGACCTCCAAGATGAGTGACTCTAGAAATCGCTGTGAATGTCAATCCTTGCCGGTCAATGTTGCCAATGTCAATGGTGGCCCTATCAAGTGTAAGGCCCTGTGATTTGTGGATGGTTAAAGCCCATGCCATTTTTAGTGGAATTTGCCGCCGCCCACCACGGCTCAAAGGGGTAATAGGGACATCTGTTGGATTGTTTGGATCCCAAGAAGGCCCTATGTAATGCTTGAAGCGAACAACAACAAACAAGGGGAGTTGTGGTGGTTTTTCGCTCTCCTTGTAGATAATGTGTTTGACTTGTCCAAGAGCACCATTGACGAGGCCTGCATCAGTCCATAGATTACAACTTAGCATCACCTTTTGGTTGAGACATAATAGGATCATAGGTTGGAGCTGTTCATCGTCTGGATTTAAGTGTGATGAGCTCCCTGTTTGCTCTGCAATGCATAAGGCAATGGGCTGTGCCAAAGACAACAACATACGCTTATTATGGAGTGACACCATCTCATTGGTTGCAAAAAGATGTATGGATGATAAGAAAGGAATTTGTTCTGTGGACGTTAGTGCTGAGCTTGAACGTGACATTAGCAGTTGCCAATCTGCAATTGTAGGTTGAGCCTTCCTTAAATTGCACAAGAGTTGACGAAATAGAATTTGAGTGGGATCCTCTCCGCTCTGACGAAATATTTTGGTAAGTGTAATCACTGTTTCGATGCTACGCCATAGTGTGCCACCATAGGAAGAAGAAGAGTACATAGGAATATCCTTGACTGGCGGTAGTTGGCCCAAGTCTCCAAAGAGCAGGATGGAACGACCTCCAAACGGAGTGTGGTTATGTGAAGGGAAGGCTTCGCGCAAGCGAGTGTCAATACGTTCTAGCAGCCTTGGACCGATGAAGCTCATTTCATCTATCAAAATGTAGCGAACAAAGTACATTTTTTCTTGGAAGTTTGCTAGCATTTGGCCCTGCAAGGGAGCCATCTCTTTGATGGGAATGCGAAGTGCGGAATGTATTGTTGCTGCTCCAATATTGAATGCTGCAACACCTGTAGGTGCAAGAAGTAGGAGAGAAGTTTGACCATTTGGAGCTGAACCATTGAGTGCAGTCCTGATTTTTTTGATGAGGTGTGACTTTCCGGTGCCTGCAGTTCCTTGAACAATTATTCTTAGTGGTGGTTGATAAGTGTTGGAAGATAGGTGTGACAACACTAAATCCAATGTTTTTTGTTGTTCGGATGAAAGGGCGTGCGTGGTGTTTACATTGGGTGGGTGGGGGACTTGAAATGCTTTGCGGTTAGACTCTACAAAGCTAGTAGCCAAGTTGTGATGTTGTGGATTTATGGAAGGAGTCTCCCAATCATGATTAAGGTCTATTTCATGGTCACCCAGCATGTCAATTTCAGCAAGCTGGATTGGGTGGCCTGGGTGTACACTTGACAGGACTTGCCATTCAGATTGGTTACATTGATGTGGTTGTTCTTCATTGTCAGAAGGAGTGCCTGGTTCTGGGTTGGCGGATGTTTCTGGTGCAATGCGTCGCACATGCCATGGATGGTAGCTGCGTGCTAGCCTCTCCCAGTTAGCAACAATTTCATCTGTGGATGATCCACAGTCGTATGCAATGTTACGAATTGGTTTGTAGAGAAGTAATTCACTCCAACAGAAGTCATGAAATTGTGGGTCATCCCTTGTAGGAATGCTTGTGAAGCGTGGAGACACTCGAACAATAGCGTTTTTGGCACGCTCTTTCCATTGGTACTTTTTACGAGTTGCTTTGAAGCTCCATTTTTGCGTGACCTGAATCAGTGCCAATGTCTCCATAGAAGCAGGACGGGCCAAGTATGCATCAATGTAGTCTGTGTTTGTTGATGTGGATGTGGCTGAGAGTGGAATGCGTTGATAGTGTTTTTGGCTAACATTTAAAGAAATGAATGTTCTGCTGGACAGACAAAGGGGTAGCTTTAGCAAAAGGTGGCAACTTTCTTGGGCACTTATATCACGGTCAACAACATTGTCAACAAGCATTTTTCTAAAAGCTATAGGTGCTGGCTTGTTAGGATCTAAGTTAGTTGAAATACGAGAAAGCATTGCATGATATGTTTCGGATTTGGTTTCTGCTTTTGCTGCATACTTGGCTATATATTTGAGCACTGCATCTATTGAGAGAACGGGTTGGCAATCTACATTTGCTCGCCAAATAGAGAGGATTGTGGGGTTGTGAAGGTTCAAACGGTCGTCATTGCGAGCAGGGGTGTGCTTTGGCAGGCCACTCTCAATTGAAAGGGTTGAGGTATCTTGGATGGGCCAAGGGGCTTTGTAGCGGCATTCAAGGGTGGCTCCTTTTTTTCGCAAGCATGTGTTCAAGGTACAACGCGTATGGCGTTGAACACAGTTGAGCAATTCATTGTAGTCATTTGAAGGGTTTGACAACATAATCATTCTTGTGTCCATTAAGCAGGGGTTGTCAAAGGTAGATTGTTGAACCCTATCATTTGAAATTGGATGGTGGTGCGGGTTCCATGCAGAGACATATTTGTCAATGTAGTTGAGTGCATTTTGGATTGATGCAAGATTATTCCATTGTAGTTTAGCAATATCAGGTGCTTGTTTGAGCCAAACAAAGCCATGGACATGTGCAGATCCTCGGTGTTGCCATTCATACCTGGAGAGTGGAGATCTTAGTAAGCAATAGGTGTATGGAAAAAAAATTTAAAAGAAGATGTGAAATATGTTTACCTATACCAGTAGTCGGTTGTGCAGAGAATCTTTTCCAGAACCTCTTCACGAAAAGCAGTGAATCTGTGATGCATGTATAGTGCAGAGAGGTGTGGGTTTTGCACTATATTTTGGATCCTCCATCGAGATGCAGCTGTAGGATTTGTTGGTGCAGTAGACGGCATGACATTGTGTAGGTCAGGCCATTTAGTATCTGCTGCGCTAAGGGTAAAGAATAGAGTCGGGCAACCAACCTAAATAACCATGTCAGATAGCTCCCCCCTACGATGACTCCAAAAGGGGCGTGTGCCACGTATAATTGAGCCAAAATGCATAACCTGGTCTGCAAGCTTGTCATCAGGAAGGTCCTTCAATCTTTGTTGCAGGGCAAGTATTGTTGTTGGTAGGCTACATTCCAAGTGTTTTTGAACAAAAACAGAAGCTGTGGATTGGCTTCGATGGCGCATAAGAATATTAAGTATGAAGTATCTAAATCGTGGATGTTGACCAAACCTATTATCATGGTATCTCAGAAGGTGGAGAGCATATTCATGTAACTTGACCTCTTTCATATTTTGTTGGTTGAATGTAGCTGTGCCCTTTGGAAACAATGTGGGGAATGCCATAACAAATAATCCATCAGTGGTGTATTCATTGATGGGCGTTAAAGAAATTGGTGGCCAATCAACAGCAGGAGTTGGGCGTCCTTCCCCTAATTGCAACAAGGCTCGTAATTCTTCCACTTCGGTACGGGCAGGGGGAAGATTGGCCACAAACGATGTTGTTGCTTGCACATTCTCTTCAAATTGCTCTTCATTTGTATTATCTGTTTCCATCAAACTTACATCAGAGGGATTTGAATTTGAGGTTGTTGTGTGTAGAAGGTCTGAGATGTCAGTGGAGGCAATAGGCAAGCATAAGAGAGATGCCTCATCTAACTGTACATCTTTGTAGTAAGGGTCATTAGAAATCTTATATTGTAAAGCCTCGTGAACACGTGTTCTGCAAACATAGAAGCTATACTGCTGGGAAGGAACATTTTTTTTGTTAACTATGAGTATATCAAGGTCATGTATATGTCGAGGTAAATAAGTTGCAATTACAGTAATATCTTGAGGAAAACAAATAGTGTGGCCACTGTATTTTAATTGGCCCCCTCTTGCATAAGTAACTTGGAGTACAGGGCTAACACGTGCTATAAGCATCTCCTCGATTTGAGTAATGTGTTGCAAACATGCAGGCTGCTCACCAGGGTCCATGTTGTTCCACTTTGAGAAGCGATTGCCATTTTTTTTCTGAAATGCACCTTGAACAAGCAATACTACCATTGAATTGCCTAGTTTTTATTCCCGGATATCGTTCCATGCATACTTGGCATGTTGAGAAGTTTGATAGGCTATCCAACTTTGAACGGAATGAATTTCTTGCAGTGTAATAGTTTGGAGGAAATAGTGGAGGATTTTGGGTTTGGGAGGGGGAGTTGGGTTGTAATATAGAATGCATATGTGATGTGGGTAATTGTAACGGAGAGGGATTAATGGAAAGAGAGGGTGAGGATGTAGAAGCTCCTGCATGGAGGTTGTGGCGGTTTGCTCGTCTCCCTCTATTAAAGGAATCCTTCTTTGCATGGTACCTTAATCGTTCCAGATGGTTACGATGAGAACGCTTTGCTTGCAAAATTTCTGCTTGATTTTCCATGATGGGGATTGCTGGGGAACAAAGCAAAGCAATATTAATATTTAGAAGAATTTATTGGAGATAACTATGGAGTGTGACATTAACTTTTCACATAGGCAAAAAAGCATTAAACTTTTAAAAAATATATGGGTGAGTGAGGGTGGTTGTGTTTAAACGTTGTGTTGTTGATCGTAATAGAAGCTGTATTATGTACTAAAAAAAGATATAGGAAATGGTTTTCTAGTAAAAAGGCCTAATAAATGATATATGAATCACAAGTGAATGTCTTGGAAATAGTTTTATACCATGCATTTTGGGTTACGAACAAAGCCATTACAATTCATTTGAGCAAAATATCTACTGCATCATAGAAAGGTTGCATTTAAACAAGTTTTTGAGTAGTATTTAATGTTTGGTATCAAACATATAATCCCCAATTGAGTTGCTACAATCTTGAATTAGAGATGGCAAAACTGTTTGATCTCACCAACATAAGGATATTATAATTTTCAATTTTAATCTTAGTAACCAAATACAAATTTTGACAAGGAAAATTAAAAGCAAAAATTTTACAAATTGTTGAAAAAGAAAAGAATCGATTGAATTTTTGAAAACTGGATTTCTAACTAATTTCTACAATCTTGAATTAGAGATGGCAATGCTGTTTGATCTTCCTAGTGGGCAGCCTATGATCATGAGTTTATAATGCCCATTGAGAGACACATTTGCTAGAGAAACTATAAGTGGATGCTTAGCTGTTTTGAAGGAATCAATTCTCCAATGAGACCTTTGTTGCACAAATGAAATCATTTCCTAAATAACCCACCAATTGGTCTTACATACTAATTTTGTTTTAAATCTAAATTTTCAATCACTCGTTTCAGATGAGCATCTGGTGTGTGCACATATTAGGACCCGTTACAATTAGTGTGCCTTGTGAGATTTGTGTGTTAGCCATGGATGTGGAAATTTGTGAGTTTGCAAGCAGTAGGAAGAGGAACTGGGAAGATTCATTATATTGCAGCCTTTACCCAACCAGGAGATTCAATATAAAAGTAGATCATTTTAGAATTACTATTATTATTATCATTTTAACAAAAAAATCTTCATAAAGAAATTTTCATGTAAAAATTTCATGTTATTTGCAATTAATTTGGTTAATGCCTTCCAATCATTTCTAGTGTCACAATGATTTCTGAAGTGTGACAAGCACATTAGTTAGACACTAGTTTCGTATTTTCATTACAAAAAATTTACAAGCAAAACTATAAGTGGGGTAGCCTATGTTTGTGGGTTTATTATGCCCAATCACAGTTATATCTTCCAGCCAAACTATAAGTGGATGCTTAGCTGTTTTGAAGGTATCAATTCTTCATTGAGACCATGTTTGCACAAACAACATAATTTCCTAAATTGATCTCATATATTAAATGAATCTAGTGAATCTAGTTTCATTTGACATGCTAAGAGATGAAAAATCAATAATATCTTGTTACACTCTTGGTCGTATATCACCTCATTTAATTTCTTCATGATATAACACACCTACATGGAAGCAAATACCATGACAAATTACATAGCTAACTTTACCTTTAGAATGATGAAAAATAAGAAATTTAATTTGATTTTTGAGGATTAGAAAGATCTAAGATCACATTATAATATCAAATATTAACATGTCACCATCCATTATGAAACTTACTTAACAAAGATGGAGCATATACCAGAGTCATTTCCAGGCTTGACATATCTCAAATGTTAATTTTAGGTAATTTTCACTTGAGCCTATAGGTAATATGGTGTAATGACACTTTTCTTTTAATAACGAGGATGCAAGGTGTGTGGGGTTTAACCTTGTGGCAAGTTGAGTTCCATTTTCATTTCTTTGCTCACACTTGCCAGTAGTAAAATGGATACAAGTGTTGGGCCTAACAATAAAGGACACCAAATGACCTTCCTAGGCACTATTTTAGAACTAAGATTAAAAAAGGTCTTCAAAACCAAATATGGTCTACTCCTATATGTAATGCATTTGATGTTGGGTGAGGAACTCTTGGACTCAAAGCATCAATAGAAAGTGAATATTGACATCTCCTCAAGTCTTGTTGGATTTATGTGAGGAGATTGACACGGTATGAGTGTTAGTGAAGGCACTAGTTAATAAGCAAATGTTAGGTGGCCTAAATGATGCTTTTTCTATTGCTTCTCTCATCCTCAATTTCCTTGTGGTCAATGGTGCTACCTCAGCTTTTGGTTCTTCAGATGCATTTTGGAAGTTGTTCATCCTCATAGGTAACCTAGCAATGGAGGTCTAAAGGTATTACAAGATTTGAAAAAGGATTAATTTTGTTTGCTTATTGATAACCCAAATAGGGAGGAGGACTAAGTACTAATAAGAATAGTTTAATTGTTTTTATTTTGTTGGTAAAACCTTGTAAATGTATTAGACTGATTTGAAATTTTGCTTAATTCAGTTAGAAATCTATGTAAATTTTGTTAAATATTTTAATTAAGAGAAATGGTCCCTGGATCATATTAACTCAATTAAAAAATACTACTAATAATACATTATCCATCATAAGAATTACCCTCTAAAATAGAGACTAATAATCTTATATCACACTATAAAATTGACATCTACCTATATTCTCTTAAATAAATATCATTCATCTTATAAATATACTTAAAATTCTAATATAATATTTTATAAATAATATTTTAAATTACTTATTCTACTTCAGTCTCAGAAACAATAATTTTTTTTCTTTTTTTAACATGAACATATATCCATATGATTACTTTTA
>VDFB02186919.1:0-11668 GCA_007258455.2 Sequoia sempervirens | reverse complement strand
TTATTTGAATCATCATTCATCATCATATAGGTTACTATCACTTGGATACAATATGCACTAGTCACTACACTTTCTAGGGTTTAAATGAAGACAAGTCTTCATATATTATGGTTGTAATTCCTCCTAACCAATACCCCATTACAATATTGAACCCTTGATGGTATTGTCAACTTTAGCCTAATAAGAACAAGAAAATCATTGTTTAAACTTCAACTTTATCCTAATAAGAATAAGCAAATATTTACAAAGCTTAAGGAACCCCAAAAAAACATTATGTTGCACATGGTATCTCAAAAGGAGAAAAAGAAAATTAGAACCCTGACAACAAAGTGTGGAAAATGTGCCCTAAAGCACTTGAACACAATTTATTACAAATACATTATTATGGAAGAATGGATAAATTCAATGCACCTAGAGTGCAGTTCCTCTAACATCTCTCTGAAAAAGCAAGAAAAATCTATGCATCTCCTACCTGTAATCTATCATCTATACTTGGATTGGTGAAAATAGAGAAATGATTACAACTTTTTGCTTCAATATTTCTTTATACTTCTGTAAAATATCTTATTCAAATAGAAATAAATGCCTCTGTCAAACCATTAACTTGTCACTAAATTTTTTCATTGTATGAATGGAGATTGACATAAAGAGCGATAGAAAAAGAAAATAAAAAAAGAAAGATAAGTACAACACATATCGTTACCAGAAGGAACTAGCAGCTCTTTTAGATCTGAGACAAATCCATCCATTGGACATATTACTAAATACAAGTGAAAAACACAAATATAGCCCTTCATAAGACTTGAATTGTTCAAACAATTTGATGCATGAATCTACACCTAATTGTTTAGAATATTCCTTTGTAGCTTGTGTGACATGAAAGAAGTTAACATCAAAAATAATATAGCAATTGTCAATATCATCTAGAGCCAACATTATTAATTTGAAATAAATAAAAGGTGCATAATTTTTACCTAGAAAATTATTTGGATATTTCCCCTCAAGTTGACAAGAAGGATATCTTTCATGCACTCCAACACCCACTCTCTAGAAAGGGTCCCAAAGAACTCAACAAGGGCCTGAGAAATATTGTAATTAGTAAGGGAATTAGTAGTTTCTATTCAAATTAGAACCATGCACGTGGATGATAAGGAGAGTGATAGGTTTGTTTGTCCCTTAAAGCTTTATCACTGACCTAAAAGGAAAAAATTATCTTTGTCTCTCATATTCTTTCCTTTTTGGTGATGCATTCTCATGTACTCGGTTGAGAAACGTTGTTATAATTTTGTATGATTTGTATGGTGTGTAGCTTATGAAGCTTATATAACATTCACTATGATGATTCGTATGAGTCTTGTATATGGGTGTGAAATAGTGTAGGTATTCTGAATAAGCTTAATGGTTTAAGAATATATGTACAATGTTTGTAAGGATAAGAGAAATTTATGAATATAAGAAGGGTGAGAATCAATTCTTCAGTAAAAATTCACAAAGATAAGAGAAACCTCCCAATCATAACAATGGCAGTTGTTTCGAATGAACATGCTATGACCAAGTTCATGCATTGAGTGGGGGATTTACTTCAATGATAGTAAATAGATAGGGGGCACAATTGTTGAGAATGTAAAATCAACTCACCGTTTGAAACCCTAACTCGCTTGTTCATCAAACTCAAACTTCCAATGTTTTGCACTTGGTCTCTTACCTATAGCAAAATCTGTGGGTGTATCTACAGGGTGTGCTAGTGGTGTTACTTTCCTCCACAATGGTCTTCACCAGGTGTGTAAATATTACTAATTATCCCAGAAATTCATGAAATGGTTGATGCATAGATCGTGAGTAGACGTGAGAAATACAACCAAATAACCCAATGAACACCTCGTGATGCAAGAAACTTGTCACGTAGAAAGAGAGAACAAAACATATTTTACCGATAATGCAAATGTATTATCTAAAAATGAATGAATCAAGAGAGGGAATACAAGAGATCAATCCTTATAAAAGGAGATCTAACCCGAAGGAAACCCTAACTTGGTTAGTGAGTGCATTTAATAATTAATATTAAGTACTAAATGACTAATATATGTGCATAAAGTGAATTATTAAGAGGAGAGTAAAGTTAATTAATTACTTTACTCTAACACCCCCCCTTAAGATGAGCTACAATAAAGCTACAAAAAATGCAAAAGAAAGCAAAGGAACTACAATGCATGAAAGTAAAATTGGGTCCCAACAACTAGGCCTGATCAAGTACCCAAATACAACTAAATCTCTGTAAATCAGAGAAAAGGAGAAAACCAAATGGGAAAAAACTCCTCTCCAAAAAGAGATGAACAAGAGTGAAAGAAGAAGACAGATAGAAGGAGGACTCAACATGACCCCCCAAGAACTGCTTCTATCATACAAGTACAAAATATGGTCCCCCATAGGAGAGAGAAGAGACTCCAAAGCCTGCCTAGAATGATAGAACCCCTGTGCCAAAGATCAAAACAATGTGTCTCCTCGGAGCAAGAAATAGATCCAATGGTCGAGGAAGAGGAAATCCCTGGATGTGAGGTGAAAATAGAAGTCCTTGATGATGCTCACTGAAGAATGAAACTGTAGTAGGAGTGTTTGAATAACAAGATGGTGAATCAAACAACTCAAGATGATCCTGAAATGGAATCTCCAATGAAGATGGGATAACAGGTGTGCTAAAACTGTCATCTGTGAGGAAAGGAATATCCTCTGATATGGCCTCAACAACTACACATGATGGCTCGATGAGTGGAGCAACAATGTCAATCGTAGCTGAAGAGGAATCCTGCTGAACAGATGTGATCTCAACAGGAGGTAGAGGTGTAGAAGTCTCAACACTAGTCTCATGAATAGATGGAAGAACACATAAGTTCAAGTGACCAAACTTCACCTCAGATACTGCATGCTCTCTTGTAGAAAGGGAGGAAAACTCAGACAATGGAGATGGTGGACCAAAGTGTGTGAATGCATACAATCGGGAAGAGTGATCAACTGTCCCTATTGCAACAATGTTGCCAGTCTGAATGTCTCTGATGTGCACTGAATCAGGTGTAAACTCAACTGTCTTCCCTGTCCCACTGTGAGAAATCTGATAGATGGAGAGAAGGTTAGTGGACAAAGATGGAACACATAGTACATCATTGAATGTACCATCATCAATGTTGATAGAACCTTTCCCACATACACTCATATAAGTGTTATTACCCATCAATATGTGTGGTGAGGATGTAGCCTCGAAAGATGAGAACATGTTCTGAGAAGATGCCATATGGTGTGAAGCACCTAAATCCAATAGCCATCTAGATGAATGTGAACTGGTGGTTGCACATAATGCATGACCCTTATGTGGGGCATGTTCATCTGTCTAGAATGAAGATGATGAAGAAGAAGAAGACTTGCCTGATGTAGATGAAGAAGAGTGATGAATATTGTTCCTCTCAAGAAGAGCTGTCAAATCTGAAACCTATTTTGCATATGCATCTATCTTCTTCTCATAACACTTGGACTCATCATGTCCTGGCTTAGTACAATAAGCACACTTAGGTCTGTCTTTCTTCGATGATTCCCCCTTAGGAGAAGGTGAATCAGAGATGTGTTGTGAACTGGAATCCTTCCAATGCTCTGTGGTCTTTAGTTTTTGTTGCTGCTTTGCTTCCCCTAAGATGATTGTGCTACCAATGCTTGGTGTTGTGATCCTGTGAGAGCATCCAACTGTGATATCTTGGCTTGCTCTCGTGTCAACCGATCACAAAACACCTCAAATGTAGGCATGGTAAAGTGGTTTCCCAATGCATCCATGGTGGAATAGAATGTCGAAGAGAAGATCTGAAATGGACCCCGAAGCTTGGAGAGGATCAAGAAGATGCACTCTGTATCAGTCTTAATCTTGCCACAACCCTGCAAGATATATCTCTGTTGTTTGAACTTCATCAGAAAGTCCTCAATGAAAGGAAACGAATCAGCTACCAAGGAAGTCAACTCGGCCTCAAGCTGTAATGCTCTGAACTCGTTGACAGTGCCAAAAATTCCATCAAACTTGGTCCAAATGGCTCTAGGTGTGAGACATCCTTCAAGATGAAATAGGAGGTTGTTTGAAATGTGCAAAGCCATCAATCCCATAGCCTGATCCATATTGTTCCTATGTTGCATAACCTCAAAGGGGTGAGTCAACTAAGGCTGAACCTCATCCAAATAGGACCATAACCCTCGAGACTAGAGAAGAGTCATCATGCGACCCTTCCAAGTGTGATAATGGCGCAGAGAGGACTACTGATCTATCATCCATCATGTGAATTGGTGTGCCCTCAACCACTCCGAAGAATTTCCAGATGAAATAACCACATATTATCTAGAAAGAGTGCAAAACCACCTTTCCGATGCTGCCTATTCATTTTTGAAAATGAAGCAAAATTACAAGCGTCCTCTATGCAAAAATATCATCTGACTTTGACTGCAAAAAAATGCAACCAAACTAGAAAATTTTGAAAAATTTCCTACACCATCAGGACAGGCTCAGAGCCATCTTTCCAACGCCTATTTTTTTTCAAAAATCTGAGCTAAAATGCCCAAGATATGTCCAATTTTGTGAAAAAGGTCAAAAGGAATTGAAGAAGCGGCCCCAGCTCCTTGGTGGCGCCTGCTGGTGCAATTACGCGAAGCCGAGTCAGGGTGGCACAAAGGGCGAGTTCGGGTATGGGCCAAGAGTGGCTAAGTGCTCCAAGTATGCACTGCGGTCGTCGCAAGGGAGGATACCGGAGTCGGTGGCCGCTTAATGAAGTGGCGGGCGTTAGCTTCCAAATGTGAGGGAGCTTCTTTTAAAAACCTTTAAAAAATAAATTTAAAATTGATTTTTAAATTTTTTTTTTGAAAAAAGACCTCGTAAATTGTGCCCTGAGGTCGTACGGCCTTGGGGAAAAAAAAATTTGCCTTCTGGTGCAACTATGTCCAAATTGGACAAATTATATATGAAAATAGGGGTTTTTGGACGCTGTGAACTCAACAGTGAGGTTCGTTTGAGCTCAAAGTGTACCAAAAAAAAGAAATCCCCTATTCCAAATAAAAACTAGAAAACAAACATAGATCTAATGCAACCAAAACCTAGATCTCTAATTCTTTCAAAAAACTGAACAAGCTGTAGCAGATCAACTCTAATACCATGTAGGATTTGAGAAAGACAAATCCAAAGAACCCAATGAACCCCTGCATGCAAGAAACTTGTCACAGAGAAAGAGAGAGAACAAAACAAGGGTTTGGCTTTGACAATGTGCAAAATGTATTATCAGAAAAATGAATGAATCAAGAGAGGTGAATACAAGAGATCAATCCTTATAAAAGGATATCTAAACCTAAAGGAAACCCTAACCCTAAAGGTGAGTGCATTTACTAATTAATATTAATTATTAAATGACTAATATATGTGCATAAAGTGAATTTCCTTAAGAGGAGAGTAAAGTTAATTAATTACTTTTACTCTTAACAGAATTACCCCACCACCTCAAGCAATAGTGATCTAAGAGGGCTAGCTGGATGTGTGGGCCATCCTGCCACCCCATGACAATCTAAGAGATATCTTACGGTAGTATGGGAATCCCATGGTCCCGTGATAGTTGGTGAAGGGGGTCTACAATATGGTGATAGGCTACGGTATAGCAGTAACTTGCTATCCCGTGAAGGTCAATCTAAATGGTTACTAATGAATGCAATGAGTTAATTACTATGGGATATTTAAGGCCACAATGTAAGTCTTGTAGCAAGGCTATTATGTTGTCCCAAGTGCAAGAGATTCCTTCTTTTATTCACATTTTTTTAGAATAAATAGGACAAAAGATAAAGGTTGTCTATATTTATTTTTTGTTTCTATCTTGTAACTCTATGAAGTTCCACGATGAGCTTTTGAGTTACATTGACATTACATGCCTTGATATTCATGGATAGAAGAAGAAATAGACAACCATATCAAATCATTCAATACTAAGATTCATTTTAGCATAGTACAAGTATTGATTGCAAAGAGACAACCCAGATAGTTACAAGATGTAGAAAAGGGTATAGTTAGCAAAAGAAATAAGATAATTATGACAAATCTTCAAAGGGTCATCATCAAATGAAAAGAGAAAGTGATAGTCATCATGAGCAGAGAGCAAGGTTTTAATAGAAATCCAGTCAAGTTGCAGGAAGATACCACTAGAAACTAGTGAATATGTATGAGGAGACAAGTGGACAATCATGATGGTTCATAAGGGAATCAAAACAAAAAAAGGTAGCTCACTTCATGATGAAGTAAAGGAGCCCTAGACTAAGATCTATGACAGTCATAAGTGATTGTGAAGCCTCCTTGACAGTGGTAGAGCTTTGAAGGTGAGTACAATGTTCACCATGAGTGAAGGGCAAACCCTAAAAAATATATCATTTCCTTAAAAGATGAAGTAAATTCATATATTGGGGTTTCAATGATAAAAATGCAGTCATAATAGGATACTAAGTGTGCTATGAAATACAAATTGAGATAGTTTAGTGCATTATTTACGAAGGAAAGAGTATGGGTAAGGTTTTTCAAGACAACCACATGGTCAAAATGAGAGTAGAGGACAAAAAACAATAGCATAAACTATAGTGGACAGTACTCTTCAAGATGAAAAGCATGACTGTCCAAATAAGGGGTTATGCATACAGTGGTGGTGATAGGGGTGACAATCCTATATAGAAGAGACTCCCAAAGAGGGTAGTGCAAAAGAGAAAGGCTTGACAAATATAAAGATGAATCTATCAGTAGAATCCTATGCTAGAAAGGTAGTTTCATACTTCAAAAGGGTGGATAAGAGTGATCTACATGTTGAAAAGGATAGCCAATAGTCAAACATGAAAAGCAAAGGTTTCAAGGTTATTGTCTTAATGATAAGGGCAGTATTCATACATTTCAGTCTTTAGAATTCTTGAAGGTTAGCACCATATAGTGAAGGATGGGTACTTTCATAAAGGACGATAATGAATAAAAGAATGAACACATTACCAAAGGTAATAGAGATTAGTACATTGATCATTTTGTTTGCATGATCTATGATAATTTTAAAGACCTCAAATCAGAAAACTTACCATGATGGTTGGCTTGATGAGGATTTGAGTGCATAATGAAAGAAGCATTAGATGCTTCCCAAAGTACCATGGTCAGTGTTATGGGACTTGGATGCTAAATATATTGGCCCTATGTCATACTAAACATAGCCTTCTTTTTGACACTGAACAAACACTATTCACAAGAGTGATAAAATGGATGATACAAGAGGACAATCTTTAATGGATTTTTTCATGTATGGTATAAAGAATAAGAAGACAAGGTGTTACCTTAATGGTTATGGACAATGGGTGACCTTACAAAGGAGTGCCAACAGCATTGGATTATCCAAGATACAAATGCACAGTCATATTGAGATTATCTCAAAGTGACAGTACAATAAAGAGAACAATCATCCATTGGTAAGCCATTAAAAGTTGTAAGATGGTAGGAGATAGAAAATCATCCCTACATAATGATATGAAGGTGAAAGAGTTTATAAAAGAGTAGTAACATAGACCCACTATGAGAAATCCAAAGATATGTACAGTGAGATCATCACTATGATGATTTTTGTAAAAGGTTTCGAGTCAATAATTCAACACATGACTAGAATTTTTGTTGACTAACATTGAATCAGAAGGATATAACCATCCCTTGCAACATAGGGATTTAATTTCATTTTCCAAGCAAGAGATTTTTGGTGACAATATTCAAGAATAGAGAAATAGTGCCATGTAAATGACAGGGATATGAAGTTGTTAAGGTCACAATAAGTGTGCAGGGATGCATGAGAAAGTGGTCTTAAACCATGAAATGAACTTGGTAAAAAGGAAGGGGTAGGATAGTCTAAAATGCATAACATGGAAGCTTATATTCCTTTCATGAGAAATGGTATAGAAGGTAGCAAAACTATATGTCAAAAGGATTGTGCAAGGGTAGTGATCATATAGAAATGATAAGGGTTTTATATGCTAAGATAATGAATAATTAGAATGAGTCCAGTGATGAATGAGTACAACAAGTTCACATATGATTCATCACCATGACAATGTCAAGTGCAAGCTACATGGACAACTCTTAGCTATACCTTGGATTATGAGAGGTTCATGAAGACATGAAAGCAAAGTTTTGAATAGGACGGTGATCTATTAAATACAATCATGTTACAAATGGTAAGGGCTTTCACCATGAAGGTCTCCTTGAGCATTCAATAGTGGTAGACCTATTAACAAAAGGAAATGAATTATGTATAAACATTTATAAAAAGGTAGATTGCAAATAATAAAAGATGGTTAAATAACTTATAAGACATAAAAGATGATAGTCGTTGTCAATGGATATAAGGGAAATCCATATGAAAAAGATACTCCCTATGACTGTAATAAATAGGACAAGTACCATGAAGCTAAGGGAAAATCAAGAAGTAGGGATAGTTACTATAATCAATGGTTAGTGACAAAATTTTATGAGGATAGTTAGCTCATACATGATAGTAAATATAAACTTAGTCATAGTTGAAGCTACCATAAGTTGATATCAAGTAATTGCATTGAGATTGACCTCATTGAAATAGGATAGTCATGGTTATCAGTATTTATAAGTGTAATAACATAAAATGTATCCATCTACACTTTCACACTTAATTTGGGAATAATTAATGATAAATTAATTCTAATGTTTCCTTGATCTAGTGTTGTAATGTGTTTTACACATTCACATTGGGTTTAGGGCCTTTTTAAGCTAAATTGACCTAATTTTTCCTTAATTTAATGTTGTAAAGTGTATTTATTTACACCTTCACATTGATTTTTGGGCCCTCTTGTACTTATGACCTTCAAATAATCACTAATAGGCCCCTAAGACCCTTTGTTATGCATCTTGAGGCTTATTTCAACCAAGATCTTGACATAATCAACAAATACACTTAATTTCCAACTCCCCAACATTTCCTCCACCTGAAAAAGATTAGTGAGACCCATACGCCACCTTGGGCATATGATTCCCACCCAAATGAGACCTATATGCCACAAGTGATGTATGAGTCCCATTTGGCCCCTTTTTAGGGTTTTGAGGGGGAAATCAAGGTTTTAAGTTCAAATTTCATGAATTTTAGCTTTTGGGATCTGATAAATCGGAAGTTAGAAGGAATTACTATATAAACAAGGTCTCAAATCATTATTTACCTAAGCCTTCATGATATCAACATAATCCATCAAGAGTTAAGCATTACAAGTCTTCACAAGAGCATCAAGAGAGTTACAAGAGTATTTCTAAGGCATTCAAACGCAGACTTCATCATTTTTTGTAGCAATTCAAGATCCATCATCATGTCAAGATCATAATGCATCAATGAATAAATTCTTGGATCTAGTAGTTAGATGTAGTGCATTAAGATCCATTTGCAAGATTATTTTCACATCCACCGAAGACTATCCATTCTACATGGCCACTCAGATTGTTGGATTTACATCTCAAGACATCATTCAAGGTATCATTATTCATGTTTCATTTTCATATTTAATTATTTCTTCACAAGTTTTAATTACCTAAATGGGGTTTGACCAAGGCAAACTCCCATTACCTAACAATTAACAAGTTTTTATCTCTCTACATGTGTGATTGTAGATCTATGTGTTTTGGAGATTGAAGGATCTTTGAAGACAAGGTCGACAAGGTCACAAGGTTGAAGAAAGTTATCAAGTCATCACAAGGTTGCTATCTTCACATAAAGTCACCTACAGGTTGCAAATCAGAGTTTCAGACCTGAAAACAAAGCTTGGAAGGAAGAGCAAAGATAGGAGAGAAGATTTAGGTCTGGACCCTTCAAAAAATCAGAGTGGGACTGATATGCCACTTCAGGGTGTAGTTTAGTCCGTAGTAATAAATACATTTTCCATATTTCAGTCGAATTCAAACCAACTGCTTGTGGAGATCTCTTTAATTTTGAAGAGAGAAAACTCCTTAGCCTAGGACCTGAATCGCCTAAACTAGCGCCGTGAGTCCCATGGGCAACCAACAGGTTTTAGGGTTTTGGAGCTTGTTTTGACCTCATCATTCTTCCAAGTGTGCCTCTATACTTTCTTGGTCTTTTATTTTTCATTTCAGCCATTTCTTAGGGTTTCGAAATATTTTGTGTGGCATGTACTTTGCATTGTTACATTCATTTCTTCTCCAAGCCCTAGCTTCTGGTGGTGGAACCCCATATTGCCTTGAACGTCACACCCCAGACATCCCATTGCAGACTTCTTCATCCTGACTAGATTCTGTATTCTCAATGAAAACAAGAGGAAATAGGACCCATGCATGTGCTTCCATCTCTAAAGAAATCTTTCTTTCATTGTTGGCATTTTGCGAACCCCAGACAGAACACACATTTCTACCTGAGTGCATATAATCCTAGAGATCTAGACTCTTGCATTAACTTTGCATTAGATCTGCATTAGTTAATTAGCATCTTAGGGTTTCAAACTTTGCACAGTGAGTGCAAGCAGGCTGCATTTTCATCCTAGACTATTAAATTTCACCGAGTTCTGTTGCAATTGGAAATAGTCCAGAGATCGCATAAGTTAGAAAACCTAGAAAACTCCCCGAATTTTCTTAAATCGATGCAAAAACCCTAATCTAGGACACATACACCCCTCTAGGTGATTTATTCCCAATACAGGTTGTTTTTCCTACCTTCTTGGATTTTTGTGTTGTGAATTTTTTAATATTTCAACCCCTAAAAAACCCTAACTGGGACTCATATGCCCCTCTGGGTGAATTAGTCCTGAATCATCCCTAAAAATACCTTTTACAACATTGAAAACCTTGTTTTTACACTTTTGTTTGCTATCATTAGCTATATGTTTCAGTCGGTTGAGTTTCTGTTACATGCATTTCATTAGATCTAGTTTAATTTGGTTCATTTCATGCATCACTTAATTTTAAATTTACATTTACAACATTTCATTTTCAGATTGTTTCATAGTGTAATCAACAAATTACCTTGTTTAGAATCTAAAAATTGCATTTAAACATTTCATTCTAGCTCATTTTGTTACATTTTAAGTCTCTTTCCATTTGTATAGATTGCTTGTCACAAATGTTAGTATCTATCTTTTCCAATTTGCAAAGAAAAATTTAGTCAATAAGCATGCTAGTCATTCTTTCAATACATTTCCTAGTTATTAGAGTCTCTTAGTGCAAGAGAGTGAAAATGTTGATGGTTGCCTTAAACCTACAACCCCTCTCATCTCTCCTATTTGTGGGAATGATGTAATAGAAGAGGATACAAGCATAGATAACCATGACAATCATAATTTTTCTTCTCTTGATACCTCTCTTGTTAGTGACGAAGGTATCTTGGTGAAAGAAGATGAAATTGTTGAGAATCGTGAGAGTCTTGCTTTCCCTTCTCCTCCTACTCCTTTGGAAAATATTATAGCACAAGAGAATGAGATCATAGAAACCTTTCTAAACATCACCCTACCTAATTTCCATTCATTTTTTTCTTGTAAGAAGATTCTCGTGAAAGAGAATACAACCTTGGGTAATCATAACAACCATATTCGTTCTTTTCTTAATATCTCTCCTAGTTGTGAAGAAGATATTTCA
>VDFB02186916.1:0-15252 GCA_007258455.2 Sequoia sempervirens | reverse complement strand
AAAACTCTAATATCCTATCATGTTCTCCTATAGCTTCCCTCTTGTCATATCTCTGATTTTGAAACACTAAACCACAAGGTGTAGGTGACTTCCCATGATCTTGCAAGTAAGGTGACAACTTTGACAACTTGAAATTTTTTCTCCTATCTCACTCTTCAATGGATCTTCAACCTAAATTTGTAAATCACACATCAAGAGAGGGAAAAAATGTTTTTTTGTTAGTGGATAGGGGTTTTCCTTGGTCAAACCCCATTTTGGTAATCAAACCTTTAAATGAATAGAAATAGAATGAAGGAATGATGAATGAACAAATATGCAATGTTGCAACTCACCAAACCCTTGAACAAAAGGCTACAATCTTGTATGTAATGGATATAATGATTGTGGATCTTGAATATTGCTTGTAGGATATGGATCTTGACTTGAATGTTTGCTTGAATCATGAGAACCTACATCACAAATGTTAGCTAAAAAAAAACATGATGCACAATGACTTTGACATGATGCTTGAATCTTGAATAATGCTTGAAAATGCTTGATATTCACTCAAATTGAATTCTCTTGTGATCATAAACTTGATGCAATATGCTTGATCTCAAAAACTGCTAGGAGAAAATATGTGAAATAACCTTGTATTTATACTTGTTTATGCCATTTTTTTTGGAATTACAACACTACACATTGACATCAGATCTAGGAGAATAAAAATTTTCCACAAATTTGAATGTAAATTAGGTCTAAGCTAAGTGGGACTCATATGCTAGTTGGGGCATATGAGCCCCTTTAGGCTAAGCTTGGGACACATTTTTCAAGAAATGTTTAGTTTAATACCAAATTTAGATCTAGGCCCCGAAACTTAGGTGGGACCCATATGCCCAATGTGGCATATGAGTCCTAGATCACTAAATCTAGGCCATACAATCCAAAATCATTAATTTATGATTGGTCAATTGATATATGTCGGGATTATCCTTGGAAAGATGCATTAATTATGGCTTGTGGATGTAAAATAGGACCAAATAAGGCATAAAGAAGCCCAATTTTAGTAGGGGGGCCTACACAAGTTTGAAAATGTAAAGGGATACATTTTCCTACACTAGATTTACAAAAATTGTATTAGAATATAGTTATTGTCTCAAGTTCCAATTAATGAGGACATATTTACAACATGGCTTGGATTCATTAAAATTTATTCTTAGTTGATCAATTATACATTTGTGTATATTATTTGAGGTGTTAAGTGACTAGCAACTTCAGGGTTTCATTAAACATTCTTGTGTATGTTTAGCTTATAATTCCATTGCAATTCATTTCTTATTAGTAGAAATTCATTAATATTTCATTATTATAATTTTTTATGATAAATTGGAATGGGTAGTTTACTTACATCACTATTATTTTATAATAATTTCTCTCATCAGTTTTTATGCAATCTAATGTTATAAGTACAAATGTTTAAACAATGAAAGCATTGATTCTATTTAAGTGACAACTATATAGTGGTGAAGAAGAATCCATTAAGGTGTCAAGTAAGGTTGTTCTAAATTGTACAAGATAATGAAATAACTAAAAAAATTCATGAGAAAATCAATAGCAGACATTATGGCCATGAAGTAAGAAGAAAATAACTTTTATACCCACAAATATGCATGCAAAATTAACAATGGTATACAAGTTTTTTCTTTTCACTTCTATTCATATTTGACTAAATTTCCTCACCTTTTATAGATAGTTATATGAGTATATATTTCTTATCATAGCTATGGTTTATATTTTATGTTTTATAGAGATAAAATTTCAAGGATTTTTTGTTGTTGTGATGGTTTTCAGATTCATGGTAGAAAGTGGGACTGATGTTAGTTACAATTTTTGACTGTGTATACAATTTGGGATATCTAAATCTCATTCTAGTCCCTCTAGGATTGGTCTGGGGGAACTATTGGTAGCTACTTATTTTTGGTTTGGGGAACTATTGGAAGTTACTTCTTTTTGGTTTTGGATGAAGGAAAGAAGTTCAATAATAGCTTGATTATGAATCCAGATGTAAGGAAATAGTTTCTTATTTATTTATACCTCTCATTCCAAATATCCCATATCTAAAGAATATGTGAAGGATTTTAGTTCCATTGGTTTTGTAGATAAAATAAGAATATCTCCTTTAAGGTCAAGCCTTCTCATGAAATTCCAGAATTGCTATTTAGAAAAATATGACATCTTCATTTTTCAAACTATTAATGATGCCCTCAAATTTTCTGAACACTCTAAATGTGTGGTTATTTTCTTGATGATGGTCTTAACATGAGCATTTCTAATAATTGGAATGATTGAAAAATTCATGTAGAAAATTATTAAATCTTGAGAAACATTGATGAATAGTTGTTGGAAAATATGGAATTTATGATGTTGTTGGGAAAAGTTTTGTGGTTTGTTGATAGCTGATAACCATTAATAAAATGAGAGAAAAAATAAAATTGTATGACAAAAATTGGAAAAACTTCACTGAGAATATATTATGTTCCAAATTTGCAATACATATTCTATCATTATTCTAGGAGATGAATTACAATGTGGAATCCAATATCTAAATTGATAGTGCTATATTAGTTTGAGGCAATTGCCAAATGGGTAGGATCAACCCACTTGCCACATAAGTAAACCATTTTACTATAGGTCTTTTATCATCTTTTAGTGTGGTGATCCCTTGCAATTAGGTGTATTGGTACTTGAGTCATTAGAATTGCTTTGCAATGAATCCAAATAAGTTCTAGAAAAGTTTTTGAGCTCTGAAACACACCTACTTAGAATAGACTAGTGAAGTTTACTATTCCATAAAAGAAAAAATACTAGCAAAGTTTATACAACAAGACTACAATTGTATAGTGAGATTAGGGAAGATTTTTTCTTGAATAAACAAAATTCATTCCTACAAAGATACAATGGTGGCTAATACAAGATCTAAAGATAGAAAAGACCCAAGGCTCCAATCCACAGTTTCTCAAAAGTACCCTGCTAGAACTAGGCAGGAACTACACTACACTGCAACTCTTGTTTAAAATAGTTTATAGTTACTTTATATGGGAGATTTGTAGAGTTATTTGTGGGCTATAAATAGTTGAATTTTCATTATGAATAATCTTTTTTAGTATTTATTTGAAATTAATTTTATTTATTTTTTTCTATAACAAAGAACATTGATAGCATAATACAAGATATTTTCAAGATATTTTAGGGTATGTGTAGGATCATGATGGGCCAAAAAGTGGTGATATGATGGGTATTTTTAGGTATGTGGCTGACAACTTTTTTTACCCAAAATTAATAAAATGAAAAAGATTTTTAAAGGAGATTCTCAGCTTTCCACCAATATAAATTATGCTTTACTTTGAATTTAATAAATAATTATTATTCATTTTCTATTTGAATTATGACTAAAGTCCTGATTGGTAGGCTGATTGAAAAACATCTATAGCTTTCAAATGGTATCACATTTTTTGAATCTGAAACATGCGTCACATTCTATGCTTCGTATACTATAGGATTAAAAAAATAAAATTGAATTTCATGAAGTTTTGACCAAGTTAAGGTGGTTAGACGTACGAGTTTTTATATTTTTTAAAAGTAGTGATAAAAAAATCATAATTAATTATTTACTTGGAAAAAATTATAAAAAATATGCATTGCATCAGGACATGATTCCTCTACTTATATCTAAAATATTATAAAAAAAATATTATCATTTTATTGTGGTGAGGGTGGTAAGACAAATACCTACTTATTTTTTCCCTGAAATTTAAGTACTATTGCATTGAAATTCCAAATTTTCACCAAATAGATTTTATTTAAAAAAAATAAACCTAGTAGTTTAGAAACTACATTCAGTTTTTTACAAATTCTATTCTTACATATTTTTGAAATAATATAGATAACTTATTCAAATTTTTACGTCAAATTGCCTGACTCTGATTTTTCTAAATTTTTTTCCACTTAAGGGCCTATTTTTTCCATGATGATCCTACACATACACTTCAACATGATTGCTTAGTTTTTGAGAACAGTTTTTTTTTAACATATCTTTACTAAAAGGTCTTATCTCCTTAACGTGATGAACTATGACATGTTTTCACTTCATAGAGTGAATCCCAACTATAAGAATATGGAATCTGGACATTGGAAACACATATATTAGATTAAAAAAATGGATACAAAAGAAATCTACTTAATATTTCCTCAACATATTATGATTAGAAGATTTTGGAACAAAAAATACATATCAAGTTTGAACATTCATTGTCTAGATTAAAATTCTTGGAAAGAGTTTCCAAAAGGAAAATTATAGTGATCATAGCAACTAAAAACTATAGTGATGACTACATTCAATACTATTAACCAATCATATTTATTAGAAATTATTTTTCATTAAATCCACAAAAGATGAACTATACATAACACTAGCACAATAAATCATTTTCTCTATTTAATGGCCTCTACATAATATTTTTGTATCACATCTCTAATTAAAAATTTATTAATTGTCTCCATCAATTACAATATGATGTTTTTATGTCTATTTTCCTTTATGAATTTTGTTAAATGCTAATGTCAAGTTTTTGTATCTACCATTAGAAACTTATTAATTGCTATAATTATATTTTATATCATATTGATAACATATTTATCAAACTCACTATTTAATTAATACAAATTTATTAATTTTTTTAATTGATATCAAAGTTGAAACAAGTGCCATGTAGTGGCAAGTACTTTCCTTTATAGTATTATAATTAGAGGTTTGTAGAGTCGAAATAAAATATATGTAAACTTAATGAAGGTGAATAAAATTAAATGCTTTTTTTTTGTGAATTATTCTATTTTAGTTTGACATTTGTTTTTTTGTTTTGTTTGTTTAGTAGTGATGGTTGTTTTTATTTGTTTTGGTTATGTAATGTAAATATCATTTTTAATGCTAAATATTTAAATTAAAAATACACTAGTATATATTTGTTGTTTGATGTTATTTTTTTAATAAAATAAAGTAGAATAAATTTTAATTTTATAAATTAAACATGAATATAGAATACATTTGAATATTTATAGGTAATTTATATTATTATATAATACATTATAGTATAATAATTTATCACTTTTACCATAATTATTTTCTTTTTAATAATCACTTATATATGAAACTATTATACTTATCATTATGTTTGATTGATTTCATATTGATAAATTAAATAAAAGATAAAATGAAATTTTGTAATATGATAAAAAATAACAATAACAAAAAAATCATCATATAGGATATAATTATAAATGTTATTTTGAAAAAAATCTATCTCAAATCTTTATAGCATTTATTTTTTAAAATATCGAAAGATCTTGCATATTTTAAATAGATTTTTTACAAATAAATATACTAGTAATATAATTCTAATGTAATTTAGTAAAAATATAAATATAAAATAATTTAGATATAATATAATATTACATTAACAAAACTTAAAGTATTATAATATCATATTAATAAAAATATTATATAACTTAAATATTATATAGTCTAAATTTAACAATAAAAATATAATAGTAATTAAAATTAATTATATTATATAAAAATATTATATATTAAAATTTTAAACATTATAAAGATATTATAAATATCAAACTAAATAAAAAATAATCAAATGATTGTAAAAAATGATAATTATATAACACAATTTCAAACCCTAATTTTGTTAAAGCCATCCTTCATAGAATGTGGATTCATTAAAGCCATCGTTTAATATTATTTGAAAAATAAAATAAAAAAATACATTCCTATTAATCTTTTATTTCCAAAGCACGAAACTCTTAATGACAAAACTTCATCAAAGAAAAACGAACAAATTACTTGAACATAAAATTCAACACAACAAAAAGAAAAAAATAACAATTAGCGGGGTTTTGAAATGGTGTTGAAAGGATCGATATGGTTTTTAGAAAACATAAAATCAAGCATTTATCTTCCTCAATTTCAAGGACTTAAGGTTTCAAATTGTTAAGGTTGATGATATCTTCTGTATATTTCTATCAAATGATAATGATAATTATAATTATATTATAATGATTGTAATTTGTGGCGAGTTCCAGCTTTCACGGTTTAGCAAAAAAATTAGACAAAATAATAGTTCAAATTTCTATAAAATACGTAAAATAATAGTTAACTCTCACTTTTCTTTGTCAATAACACACAAAATCTTTTAATCAATCATATTCACTAAACATAATTTTTTATAATTTATAAAATTAAATATTTTGCAAGTTCACTTTATAAAATTGAATATTATTTTTTTTCAAAAAAATTGTTTTTGATTGATTGACGCTAACTTATTAATAACTAATTAACTAAGAAAAACAAAATTAATTTCAATTATATTGCCTACGGACAAGTACTAATAACACTCTAAATTATTTAATCAATAATATTTTTATCATTTTAAATAATATTTTAATATTTAATTCAGTATAAAATATATATCTTTTACTTCTTTAACATTGGGAAAAGAAAAAAGCAAAATAAATATATTTTCTCTATGATAAAAAATAAAAATTAAATAGACAGTACTCATTACAATAATATATTTCAATAATATTTGAGAGGTACTAATAAAATAAACTTTATATTATTACCAATGCATCACCTGGGGAGTCGCGACTCTAAAATTTAGTTATGTATTCATAACTTTTATAAAAGGAAAAGCGTTAGCAGGTTATCACCTGTACATTTATTTCCTACTACTACAAACACATGATCAACCGGTTTTTCTTGCATTCCCATTAACCAACTTTTCAAATTTAACAAGCAACTAAAGTATATGCAATTTAAAATCCCAACACCAGCTCCCTTTGAATACAATATGGATACTGGAAGAGACTATATCTTGGTACATTGCTATTCACACTTATTAAAAGGGGATGCCAATAAGTCAGTCATCGGGATCTCGCGGAGCTCACGGACAATGGCCTCCCTTTAAATATGTCTAGCACAAAATCTTGCAGCTCCTCAGGTGTGTATTTGATGAACGTATCGCTTTCAAACCGGCTCCTGAATCTGGTGAGAAAGGAAGTGTAGGGTGGTATCAACTTCTCAGTAATTGAAATCCCCACCTTCTCTCGGAGCCCGACGTCAGGCACCACCCATCCACTATGCCTTCTCTTTACCTCTTCCATTGCTGAATTGAACCCTTTTAATCTTTCTTTCGAAGCTTGCCCGGACGAAACTCCACCGCTCGCTGGATCTTCCTCGTCTGTCAGACCTGACAGCACTTTCATCCATGCGGCCTTCTCATAATTCACGGCGTACTGCCTTACCTTATTCCCCTGTTTTCTTACCCACTCCTCCCCCAGTATATCTTTGAGTTCGGAGCCACTCACTTTCTGTACAATGTAGTGAAGGTTGTTCATGAGAAAGAGGTACGATAGAGCCACGTCTTTGTACAGATCAGATTTTTTGTCGAGCTTGCACAGCAGGATGAAGATGCTCCATCCGAGGCGGACGGACAGCGAGGCACAGGGATCGCGCACCTCATTGTTAATGGCGTAATCCTCCGGTAGCGTCTTAGGTACCTCATCAGGCGCATCTGCAGTTATGTTTATCAATGATTCCTTGTAATCAGAGAGAAAAGTGAGATAATTCATAACGTATCTGGTGAGAGGATGTACACTGCCGCCCGCGATGGGCGCCTTAGAATTCTCTTTCTCTATGGCCTTGTCAAATTCTGTTAAAATTACCCGGGCCGCGTGGCCCAGCCGGGCCACGATCCTGTGGGCCTGCTCATGGACGCTTGAACACGAGTTTTGACAATATGTGGCCTCTATGTCCGGCATGAGATCAGTGAAGGCTTCGTAGAGGTCGATCACCCTGAATATCCTTTCCGGCGCAAGGCTTGTGGCTGCCACTCCTTCTGCGAAAGCGAAAAGCTTGCTTGTGCTCTCCTTGGCGATTTCGGCAAAGCAAGCATCTCTTATCTCATCAAGCCCCTCAAACACATCGTCGCACAGCCACTTTTCTCGGGCAAATAGAATTCGGATGCTGATTTTGGCACCGTAAATCCATTTCTTAATCTTTTCATCAAGAATTTTCCATTCCATTTTCGAAACATCCTTCAAGGTCACCTTCTCCATGCCTAGATTGTATAAACTCTCTTTCACCACGGACTTTCTGGTGAGAACGAAGACTCGAACGCATTCACTCGCATACCCACAATTCGCCATGCGCTGCGCGATATTTCGCAGATCCACCATAGCGTCCAACGGAACCATGTCGAACTCGCAGACTCTGTCAGCTGACAAACTGTTGGAGCTGGAGTGGCTGCTGCGATCGTCGTCGCCGTCCGAGCAAGTGGACCTAGTGATGCTGTCCTCTGTGCTCGAACGAGACGACGGCCGAGCCGATGACTCCCGGTTCGGATCGATGGGTTTACTGTTAGATAACAGAATTTTGTGAAACTCGTTCTGCAGACGGTTCATGGACATTTTCATCAGCCTCTGCGCATGGACCAGTGTCGCAGCGTCAGTGGCAACGGCAGACAAAGATTCCATAAGCCGTTGGAGATTGTCGACTGTTTCCATGTACATACCGACTTCTTCTGCATTGCTCTGAAAGAGCATTTTTCTTGTGGTGTTTGTGTCCCATCTGGAAATCAGTATCTCTGCTGCGGCCAAATTTTCATTCATCTTTTCAATATTATTCGTATCTAATGTGTTTGCACTAACAGAACATACGAGCTTGCGTTTGCTCTGCGTGGGCGAACCTTTACAATATCTAAGAAATCCCTTGAATTGAATTTAAAGTAAGTTTAACGCGTACAGATATTTAATAAAATACAATTGTACGCTTTTTATTCAAAACTTAATGAAATTCCTTAAAATTTAAAGTAAGTTCAACGCGTACCAATATTTAATATAATACAATTGTATGACTTTGTCTCAACGCGATTTGCGCTTGACCCACTTATGAGCCTATGAGGTTATTGAGTAGTTGGATTTGGTATCCAGGAATCATGGAATCGTGTTTGTGAAGATTACGGAAGGTTTGAAGCTCCTAATTCCTTAATAACGACTACTACACAAATCTGAATACTTTGCTTCATAGTTGAAATGGACCAAGTCAAAACTCTGTTCCATTAAAATACAACAACTACAGAAACCTGAATAATTCGTTTCAGAAATTGAAGAAGACCAAGTCAACATTCTGCGTTCCAAGAAAATCGAGGCTCTCACATTACTTTTAACTACTGAAAATAGCCAGCTTTTTATCAAGCATCTTTTAAAGTTGATCTTTGCATTCTCCTTTGAAATTTGATCCTTTAATTTCTTTCTAATTTGAAATTTTGATTTAGAATTTTTATAAAAAAAATATTTCATGACTTTTTTTATTGAGAAGTTCTTTAATAATTGGAGTTTTGATAGTATTCTAAAGCAATTGATATTTTAAATTGAATATAGTGAATGATTTAATATATTGATATTTTTTATTTTGATTATCATTAAAAGATGGTTTTAATCATCAATATTTTAGAAATATTGTTTATATTTTATATGTCTAATATATTTGTATTAATGAAATTAGCAAATCTATGCTAATCTTTATTTAGTTGTAAGTCTATTTTGATACAATAAATTAATGCTAATATAGCGACAAGTAGTACATATTTGTATTTAGTTTGGTTCTTCTTTCAATCCTTATCTATCTTCATTTATTGATCCTAATTTCAAATTTTCAAAGTTTTAGTTTAGTAACTCCATCCTTGTCTTACTAGTAAGCCGATTTGGTACTTATTTATGTGACCAAACATCTACCCAATAGTTAGTAATACAATATAATAATTAATGAGTATAATAAATGCAATCTAGAGTCACATAAGTAAAAAAGTTGACTAATTGTTTCTTTCTCTTTTCTAGCCTATGATCCTACAACCATTACCATTAACACAAGTTCATTTACAATACTTTGGCATAACTATAAAACAAATCATTATATTGTACAGATGTAGGAACATAAACCTTGAAACCAATTTGATGACATATGCAACAAATATAATTTATAAAAACTATGCTCTTCATAAAAATTCAAAGCCATAGTATTGTAAATGATGAATATAAGTAAGCATATACTCATCTCAATTAGTAAGACACAAGATAAACAATCTATTATCATTTTCATTGCAAAATCTCTATCATTTCTTTTATTTGTAACCTGAAGTAGGAAAGAGAGGATCATCAAGGTGATATCCACCCTACTAGAAAGCATCAAATTTTCATGTGCTACTCCATTGGGGAGCCCATATCATCACAAAGGATCTACCAATATATGAAAAATATGCATGATGGAATCTAAGCTACTGAGTAAATAACCGACAAACTAATATGCTCACACAATAATTTTGCATGTCTATTGATTAATTTATTATAGAAGAGAGTGTATATCAACCCAATAAATGCATTTGAAAATGTAAACCCAACAACAATGTTTATACTATAAAATATCTCAATCATCTCACTATGATAACTAGACATTCAATAGGATAGGTGTAAAATACTAATAGACAAGCCTATATTTGACATTTTTTGTTTAAATTTTAGCTTAAATAATATATTTTTAAGGTAATGATGTTTATGGATCAGTTCATTGAGGGATTCAACTGCAATGAAACCAAAATATCTTAAATCCATTCATGCTAGGTATTTATGTAGGGATAAGAGGTCTTACTTCCTTCTTTGCTATTTGCTTTAATCTAGAACCCCTCTATAATTAGTAGAGGGATAATACCAATTGATAAATTCACTTGATATCATGATAATAACTTTATATATAATGATAATACCTATTGAGATCACATATTTTCATCATATACCACTTAATAATTTTTGATTTGTTGATTATAGTGAAACAAGAAAGTGTTTAAAAATGCATAAATTTCATGTTCTTTGATCAAATTTAAAATTTCAATATGTTTTAAAAAAGGGAAAAAGAAGACAACAAAACCCACAAATAATTTTTCATGAAATCCAAACACATGGAAGTCATTTTCTCTACAGCTCAGCCCACTAGATTCTACCTAGAACCAATAGTTGATAAATAGAATAGTCTTAAGTATAAATAATTTTTAACTTGCACTTTAAACAATAGACTAGTTAGCTACATTCACAAATAACCTTGGATGATATTATATCTTAACCAAATGAATTGATAGAACCTAGAAAGGTTATAATGCAATAATAATCTTGGACAAGTTTGTAAACAAGGCCATGCATTACAAATAATTATCTACTTGATTTATGATTATATCTCAAAATATATTGTAATTTAACAATGGGGTTGTAAATAATTACAACATAGAACTTGATGGCTATTGATGGCTATCAACAACTATACAAGAAATTTTTTCCCAACAATTAGAGAATGGATAGTAGGCTTCTTCAAAAAACATTTCTTAATGGTTGAAAATATTCCCTATTTTTGAAGAGATATAATTAGTGTATTTCTCATGGAGTGAAGGCTTATCATAGGGTTGTAATAGCATCCTCATCATGCAAAATATAATAGAATCATCATCCTCCATAATGCATACCAAAAGAATCAATGTCTAGTTCTGGCATTGTAATCACTTCATAAAATTGTAAGAAAATTCTCAAAAGTATAATTGTTATTGACTTTTAATAGCGTACAGAAACCATAATGTAATAAATTAATTTTATAAAATCAAGTGCTCATCAAAAAGAATGTGTAGATCTTCTCAAATTATTGTATATTTTTTAAAAAGAAAAAATCTAAAGAAATTAAGTTCATACAATGAAAAGACATATCAAACACAACAAAGTTTTCTTTCTGAAACAAGGGCATGAGGCATATGACCAAAATAATAAATCACTTTTTATTTTACAAATTAATGGAAAGAAAAAATGCAATATAGTGTCATATATACCATTCTCATTCTCTTTTTCAATTTTCTCCATTCCCATATATTTTTCTAAATTTGCACTATATGTTTGAGTTATCACAAAGGGTTGATACATAAATTTTGAATTATTTTGATTCAAGTCCAAATATTATGGAACTATATTTATAACTTTATTGATCATATATTAGAGTCAAATGTGGTGTATAACATTAGCTAAGGTGGGTTCTCCTACAATTAAAGGGACATCAATGTGTAATCGTGGGTTTGCATATGCATAAATTTTTTGGAAGGGAAATGACAACAATAGTTTATTTAAAAATATAAGCAATGCATTTCCTCTTAAAAAATACGAATTCCATCAATGGAATCATATTAACTCAGATTCTAACATAATTAATCTAAAAAGTAGCTAAAACTAAAAATAGTAAATATGCCACTTTACATTGAATTTTTTTGTAACTTAAAGCATAAACACTGATGTTCGACATAGCTAGATGGAATGTGACCACACTAATAATTAAAAGGAATTTCTTTTTACTCTTGCAGTAAAGCCCTAATACTATGAGAATGCATTGTCCTAAGAATAGTGAAAAATTTTAAGAGCTATATTTTTTAAAATCTTAGAAATCTTGGTGAACTATTTAGAAATTTAATTCTCAAAATTCTATGTTTGAAGATGGAGAGACATATCAGTTAGTATAAATAAAATACGAAGTGGTTTTTTTCTTTATCCTGGGCTTAAAACTATTGATAACGATAGGAAGGATCTTAAGTTAATATCCAAGGAGACATGAAAAGTATTAAAATTATATCAAATGTTGTATCCAATTCACTAAAATTCTAAACAATTTAATAGGAGGAGACAAGACACAAAAACAAGACACAACATGATCCCCTCTCTTGGTGGTTGTAGCCTAATCATATCCAACATCACCTGTAGGGCTAGCTACCCACTCACAATATCATTCACTCTTTTTAAATAATTTTTTTATAGAAATTTGTTTGAAATGTCTTAAGAAAATGTAACCACCAAATGCAATTCAAATTCCACAACCTTTTTCCTCCAAGTTAAAATTTTATGCCATTTATAAAAGCATCTTCAAGGCACCAGAGGGAGAAAAAGATATTTTGAGTTTATTTATTTTCTATTAGTTTATTTTATTTTTTTATCTAATTCTTTTATTTTAATATCAACACATCTATTAAGTGGGAAAAGTGATCTAAATCCAACAAGTGAACTAGCCTAGATCCAACTTTTCACCAACTTTGGACTTAACATTGGAATTAAAACCAACTAGGGTTTGATGATTAGCTAGCTACATTGAAAATGGGAGCCAATATTCTAGGATTTTGGTTTCCTTGTAAAGAGGGAAAATTTTATCTATGATTTAATCAACCTATAAATTACATAGACCCTAGATATATAAATACCAATTATCACACAAATGAAGGTGGAAATTTATGGAAATATATATAGATCTCGAGTGAGTAGACAAAGGGGCACTTGTGTATAAAATTTGAGCCTGAACTAGGGGGATAGGGGTAGGGTCACCCTTGTCTAGGGGATAAGGTTTTTTGAACACTTGAATCAAGATTTAGAAGATATAGGATTTCTTTGCACTTTTCTACAACTTGTTGTTGATAAAAGTTTTAGAATTGATATGAAAACATGAAAGAAGTGGAAAGGTTGTCTTGTATATGATTTTTCCATGGTAAAACCCAATTTTTGATGTTTGCAGCTCCATAATAGTAATGATGATTATGGTAAGGAGTCATTATCCTCAGTCAGACAGAGGCAGAGTAAACAATAAATGACTAATAAACAAATAATTGATAGTTATCTTAGGTATGAAACCCTTTTCAAAGTTATGTCACACCATATATTTTCATAAATAGTTGATGGATGATTGAATTTCCTTGAATACTTGCTTATTTCTACTCTTGAAATTAAATTTATTGTCTTTTAGGATTGCTTGAGAGATGAAAATTTTATTTGGTGTTTAAATGGAGGGAAAGACTTATATTTATGATTTTCAATATATTTTGAATTAACCATTACCATAATTTGACAAAGCAATTTAGATTCATAATCATATTGAGGCTGACAATAACATTTTAAATTTTGGGCCTGATTAGGAAGATAGGGGCACTAGGCACCCTAGTCTAGCCCTTTTTTACTCTTCTTAAGTCAATTAATTATTTAATTTAATTTCCAAAATTTAATTTAGTTTCCAAAAAATAAAAAATTAAATGAATAATTTACAAGCATAATTAGGTACATGCAGTTAGGGGGGAGCCAAACATTGTCAAGGGTGTCAATTTACAATGCTACAAATCAACAACACTATTTCAATCAATTACATATCTACATCATATCAAAATATTCATGTTCATGCATTATAACATGTTTCATAACTTATGTTTAGTTTTTATTGAAAGCTAATAATTGCAAGATCTCCACGTACCCTCCAATTTCTCTTTGCATGTGAGGGGAAAAGTGACTTTTTTCCTATAAGGAATGCAAATATGAGTGTTAAGTTACAATAGTGTCATTTATTATTCATTTCTATCAATTTTCCTCTACTCTCCATAGAGCACACACTTTATGCCATTATCATCACAGTCGTTTGTGAAGGTGGAAACACCAAAACAAGGTTTAACCTTGAGGAAATCCCTTATATGGCATGACCCTTCTCCCCTTGTCCTTCTTACAGGTTATAATTATAAAGTGGATCCAACTAGATTGGAGATCTCAAGAACTCAAAGCCCTAATTCATGTATTCAAGATTCATCCATCATCAAATTAGGGAAAGTTAATTACTCACAAACTATCAGGCTTCAAAACATGATCTCAAATTTTAAAGACTTTTAGACCTTGTCACACCTATACTAGCTCTCAAACCCTAGAAACCAACACTTTTGAACTAGGCCACCCAATGCCCTTGTCTTTCCAATTCTACAATAAATTTATTGTTCTTCTTTGTCTATACTTTCCATTTATGTTCTTTGATTTTTCTTTCTAGTCTAACTTTTTCATATTCTATAACAATTCATATCTTTAGTCTTAATTCATCTGGTTTTCAACATTTTACAACCAATCATCACATCTCAAGCCACACCAAATGAAAAGGGGACCAAAACCCTAACCAACTATTTGGTTCTCCCTTGAGGACAACAACCAAATAGTTTATCTTGCTTACTTTTGTGTCCCCTAATGTTTTATGGTGTAATGAGTGATTTAGATAAAGTTTCTACCTTAGATCCCATTTCACCATCTCATAGTTAATATTATAAAAAAATTATTTTTTAAGTA